>WNWK01009751.1:0-40000 GCA_009830355.1 Cherax destructor
GATGGAGTGAGTGGTAATGAAAGTTTTTCTTTGTTGGGCCACCCTGCCTTGGTGGGAAACAGCCTATGTGTTAATAAAAAAAAATAAAGTGATGAGGGTATCAAACGATTTAGATAAAGAAAAAATTTATATCACATTGGAGGGAGGGAGTATGGTAGAAGTGAATGTTTTCAGATATTTGGGAGTTGACTTGTCAGTGGATGGGTTTATGAAGGATGAGGTTAACCACAGAATTGATGAAGGAAAAAAGGTGAGTGGTGCGTTGACGTATCTGTGGAGACAAAGAACGTTATCCATGGAGGCAAAGAAGGGAATGTACGAGAGTATAGTGGTACCAACACTTTTATATGGGTGTTAAGCATGGGTTGCAAATGCTGCAGTGAGGAGGCGAATGGAGGCAGTGGAGATGTTGTGTCTAAGGCCAATGTGTGGTGTAAATATTATGCAGAGAATTTGTAGTGTGGAAATTAGGAGGTGTGGAGTTACTAAAAGGATATTGTCCTAACTAAATCAAACGAAACACCACTACAGCCTATTGATACAGTAAACAAGATAAATGACTTCTTTTCAATCATAGGATCAAATCTTGCCAGTAAAATCCCAGATACCAATGCCCGAGCAAGTGATTACCTAGATGGGAATTTCCCATCCTCCTTATATCTTGCACCTACTGAACCCACTGAAGTCACCATGATAATCAAGTCACTTAAAAATAAATCAGGGCATCTGTCTCAAGTCCCACCCTTAATATACAAACGAGCCACTCATGTCCTTTCACATCCTATTTCATTACTTTTTAACAAATCATTAGAAACTAGCACTTTCCCAACACTACTCAAAACAGCAATGGTTACACCAATACACAAAAATAGTGACCCCACAGACGTAAACAACCATAGGCCTATATCAAATCTACCATTGCTATCCAAAATCTTCGAGAAACTTGTGCACAAGAGATTATACTCGTTTATAACGACACAAAGCATACTCAACCCCTGCCAATTTGGCTTCAGGAAAAATAAAAGCACTAACGATGCAATAGTAAAAATTATAGACCTGCTTTACACAGCACTCAAAAATAAGGAATATCCATTAGGACTTTTTATTGACCTAAGGAAAGCTTTCGACACAGTAAACCACGGCATCCTACTCCCCAAACTTGACCACTATGGAATAAGAGGTCATGCACTAGCATACTTCAAATCCTACCTCACTAATAGGTATCAGTATGTCACTATTAAAGACACATCCTCCACAACACGACCACTTAACACCGGAGTACCGAAGGGAAGTGTCCTTGGTCCCCTGCTCTTCCTCTTATACATCAATGATCTTCTCAATGTATCACAACACCTGAAACCAATACTCTTTGCTGACGACACAACTTATGCCATCTCCCACACAAATCTTGCCACACTTAATACCATTGTTAACGACGAATTAATAAAAATATCAACATGGATGACAGCCAATAAACTTACACTCAACACTGATAAGACCTTCTATATTATGTTTGGCAACAGAGGAGGTGATCCACAATTAAACATTAAGATCAACACTACACCTATTGCTAAACATAATGAGGGCAAGTTCCTCGGCCTTCACCTTGACGGCAGCCTGAAATTCAGCACCCATATCCAACACATAACAAAGAAAGTGTCCAAAACTGTGGGAATCCTCTCTAAGATACGGTATTATGTACCACAATCAGCCCTACTCACACTATACTACTCACTCATCTATCCCTACCTCACATATGCCATTTGTGCATGGGGATCAACAGCAATTAACCACCTAAAGCCAATAATAACCCAACAAAAAGCCGAAATAAGAATTATCACGCAATCCAACGCTAGGCAGCACACCCCCCCACTCTTCAAAGACCTAAACCTACTCACTGTTCAGAACATCCATACTTACTACTCTGCTATCTACATTTATAGAACCATAAACTCCAACTTTAACCCTGAGATAAAACACTTTCTTGACAGTTGTGACAGGACCCATAGACATAATACCAGACATAAACATCTCTTTGGCATTCCCCGTGTCCGACTAAATCTATACAAAAATTCAATGCGCATAAAAGGGCCTAAAATCTGGAACTCCTTGCCTGAAAACTCTAGAATTGCAGACACAACCTCCATTTTCAAAAGCACCGTTAAAAAACATCTTATCTCACTTACGCACCCAACCGGTAGTTAACCTCAGGAAAAATACTTTATCTTGTACATATCTACAGCAAAATACACTTATTGATATCTGTGATTCCCCTTAATTTGCACATGACTAACCAAAATTCTAATACAACTATTGCTTCATAATTCATAAGCTAGTCATAAGTTTGCCTAAGACACTCCAATATAGAAATGGTATTATGCCAATACATCACCTTTACCATTAATATATAAACTAATTGTTAAATTCTTAAACTAATTGTTAAATTCTTAAATGTTTAAATTTAAGTACCTCAATTTTGTAAACCTAGTTAATCACTACAATTACCTAACCTTACTATCAGTATAATCATTGTGTCACTATTGAGTAAGACCTATCATAAGACTGCCTGAAAAGTCTAGGCATACCTAGGCATATTATTGGCAATCTTGTAATATCTACTTCATAAAATATATAATTATAGTACACCCCACTTTGTATATTACTAGAAATAAAGAATTTGAATTTGAATTTAAATTTGTCAAGAGGGCTGAAGAGGGGCTGTTGAGGTGGTTTGGTCATTTAGAGAGAATGGAACAAAGTACAGTGGTACCTCGACTTACGATATTTTTTCATTCCAGAATACTGTTCAAGTGTCATTACCAAACGAATTTATCCCCTTAAGGAATGATATAAAATAGACTAGTCCTTTTAGATCCCCAAAATTACACTTACAAAAGCGTTTAAAAAAATAAACTTACATAAAAGGGTGAGTTTGGGGACCATCGTAAGTCGAGGTACCACTGTAGAATGATTTGGAGAGCATATAAATCTGTAGAAGGAAGGTGGGGTAGGGGTCATCCCCAAAAACGTTGGAGGAGTTAAAGGAGGTTTTGTGGGCGAGGGGGCTTGGACTTCCAGCAAGCATGCGTGTGCGCGTTAGATAGGAGTGAATGGAGATGAATGGTTTTTGGGACCTGGCGAGCTGTTGGAGTGTGAGCAGGGTAATATTTTGTGAGGGGATTCAGGGAAACCAGTTAGCCGGACTTGAATCCTGGAAATGGGAAGTACAATGCCTGCAATTTAAAGGAGGGGTTTGGGATATTGGCACTTGTATCCGAGCACCTCTCCAAAGACAGTGATTATGTATGAGTGATGGTGAGTGTTGAATGATGAAAGTTTTTTCTTTCAATTTAGGTTTTTCTTTCTTTTTGGGTCACCCTGCCTCAGTGGAAAATGGCCGACATGTCAAAAAAATTACATACTATTTTTATTTATTTATGCAGTACAAAATAATGTTCTTTACATGTAATAAAACATTGGTAGGCACAAACGAAAGCCACTAGCATGCAATGCATTTCGGGCAAACTAATCCTAATGCTTAAAAGACTAGTACTTAAGAATTAGACAAACTATTTACAGTGGACCCTTGAAAATCGTACCCCTCTAATATCGTGAAATTTGAAAATCGGCAACTTTTTTTGCCAAAATATTGGCTTGATTTTCGTGATTTGGCTTGAAAATCGGTGGTCGTATGAAATGCGTCCGAGCGGCCTCCCAGCCACATCGGGCACACAAACATCATTCAGTCAGTCTGGCATTATATCTCGGCGAGTGACGATCACCTCACGTGTTCATACGATACAATTCTTAATATTTCATTCATTTTAGTGCTTGCAACTGCTAAATAAGCCACCATGGGCCCAAACAAAGCTCCTAGTGCCAGCCCTTTGGTAAAGAAAGTAAGAAACACAATTGAAGTTAAGAAAGAGATCATAGAAAAATATGTGAGTGGAGTGCGTGTGGCGGAGCTCTCCAGGATTTATGGGAAGGCCCATTCAACCATCACTTCCATTGTGTCGAAGAAAAAGGAAATCAAGGAAGCTGATGTTGCAAAAGGGGTGAATATGCTAACGAACAAGAGATCGCAAATAATCGAAGAAGTTGAGAAGTTGTTGCTGGTGTGGATCAGACAAAAAGAGTTAGCAGGAGATAGTGTTATGCAGTCAATAATTTGCGAAAAGGCAAGGCAGTTGCATGACGATCTCGTAAAGAAAAGTCCTGGAACGAGTGCTGATCTAGGTGAATTCAAGGCCAGCAAAGGCTGGCATACACAATGTTGTAAGGCATGGAGAGGCTGCAAGTTCTGACAAATGTGCGGCTGAAAAATTTGTGCACGAATTCAAAGGGTACATAGAGGCTGAACAATTCAAACCCCAAAAAGTGTTCAATTGTGACAAAACAGGCCTCTTTTGGAAGAAAATGCCAGAGGACCTACATCACGCAGGAGGAAAATGCACTGCCAGGACACAAGCTTATGAAAGACAGGTTAACTCTCATGTTGGGTGGTAATGCTAGTGGGGATTTAGTCGTGTATCACTCTGAAAATCCCAGTGTTTTCAAGAAAAACAGTGTTGCCAAGGCTAATTTGTGTGTGATGTGGAAGGCTAACAGTAAGGCATGGGTCACGAGAGACATTTTCCTTGATTGGTTCAATGAAGTGTTTAGCCCCAGTGTGAAGAAATACCTCCTGGAAAATAAATTGGATCTCAAGTGCCTCCTGGTAATGGACAATGCTCCTGCTCATCCTCGAGGCTTGGAAGAGCAAATGGTGAAGGATTTTAAGTTCATCACAGTGAAGTTCTTGCCCCCTAATACCACTCCTCTCCTCCAGCCCATGGACCAGCAGATCATTTCAAACTTAAAACAAACTCTACACCAAAGCAATGTTTCAAAGGTGCTTTGACATAACCTCAGACTCTGAAATGACCCTAAGAGAGTTCTGGAAAGATCACTTCAATATCCTCCATTGCATAAACCTTATAGGTAAGGCTTGGGAGGGAGTGACTTCCAGGACGATGAACTCTGCTTGGAGAAAATTGTGGCCAGATTGTGTCCTCAACAAAGATTTTGAAGGGTTTGAGGCTGGCCCTGACATCCCTATGCTAGTTGTGGAGACTATTGTGGCATTGGGGAAGTCCATGGGGTTGGAGGTTAGTGGCGAGGATGTGGAAGAGTTGGTGGAGGACCACAATGAAGAGCTAACCACTACAGAGCTGCAAGAGCTTCATCTGCAACATCAACAGACCACAGCTCAGGAAATTGCTTCAGAGGAGGAGGAAGGGAGAGGGAAGAAGTTGCTTTCTTCAGAGATTAAGAAGATATTTGCAATTTGGACTAGGATGGAAAGATTTGTGGAGGAACATCACCCTGACAAAGCTGTTGCAGGCCGTGTATGCGACATGTTCAATGACAATGTCTTGTCTCATTTTAGGGACATTTTAAAGAAATGCCAGAAACAGACATTTCTTGACAGATATTTTGTGAGACAGGGGGCATTAAAAAACTAAGAAGGGAAGTAACCCTGGAAAAGGGCTTGGTACCTGAAATCTTAATGGAAGGGGATTCCCCTTCCAAACAAGAGCAACTCTTCCTTCCTCTCCCCTCCTCCCGTCTTCCACACATCAACAACTCTTCAATAAAGGTAAGTGTCAAGTTATTATTGTTTAATTCTTCATGTCTCATTGTTTTCTATGTAATTAAATGTATATTTAATGTGCAAAAAAAAAAATTTTTAATACTTTTGGGTGGCTGGAACGGATTAATTTGATTTACAGTGGTCCCTCGGTTTGCGTGCATCTCCAAACTCGAACATTTATGTAAGTGTATTTTCGTAAGTGCTGTTGCAAGTGTATCTTTTGGGGTCTGAAATAGACTAACTTACGTGACATTATTTCTTAAGGAAGTAAATTCGTTCGGTAATGGCACTTGAGCAGCATTCTGGAACAAATTTTCGGCGAAAACCGAGGGATCACTGTACATTATTTCTTATGGGGGAAATGGTTTTGAAAATCGTGAATTTTGAATTTTGGCAGACTCTCTGGAACGGATTAATCACGATTTTCAAGGGTCCACTGTAGTAGGATTTCTTATGTGGTTAACTACTATTACAGTGGTACCCCGAGTTTCATACAGCTCCCAACTCAAGCAATTATGTAAGTGTATTATTGCAAGTGCTTTTTTAAGTGTATTTTTGGGGGTTCTGAAACGAACTAATCTAATTTACATTCCTTATGGGAACAAATTTGTTCGGTAACAGCACTCGAACAGCCTTCTGGAACGAATTATGTCCGAAACTCAGGGTACCACTTTATATGTACAATAAGAAAGGTAGTTAATTAACAAATGGTACAATTTGAAAGGTATGACTTATTATTTCGACAACATGTTCTTCGATGCACTGGATGACAAACAAAATACAGATGTAGTGTACAGAGACTTTGCAAAAGCCTTTGACAAATGTGATCATGGTGTAATAGCACACAAATTGCATACAAAAGAAGAGTAGGCACATGGATATTTAACTTCCTAACAAATAGAGCCCAAAGAGTAATGGAATAGTGAACAAAGTAAAATCAGAGGCTGACACAGTGAAAAGTCCTTTACATAAAGACAGAGTACGTATTAGTCTAATTCTTTCTCTCACTCACATATCCTACACAGAAACACAAACCAATAGCACTATCATTTTTTTTAAATGATAGAATTTGTGTGAGTGAAATCATTCAAGGAGACAGTGAATCTCCAAGAAGATACAAATTAAGTCTTCTGGTGGCCCACAGAAAAACAAAATAATGCTCAATGTGGATAAATTTCAGTTACTTTGCTATGAAAAAAATTATATACTAAAATATGGAACATAGAATAAAACAAAATCTAATCATTCAATAAAGCATAAGTTTAATATAATGGACTTAATAGTGATAATGTCAGACGGTCTTACATTCAAGGATCACAACAATGTTATTACAATAACCATAAGGAAAACTAGAACCATCAAAACAAGAGATTCCAAGCCAATGATTATAACCTTTAAGTTACTTGTTCTCTCTAGACTGGAATATTGTTGTACACTAACAGCCCCTTCTAAGGCAGACAAAATTGCAGATGTGGACAATGTACAGAGAGCCTTCACTGCTTGTATAAATTTGGTCAAGCACTTAAATTACTGGGAATGCTTAAGTTCCTTGAATTGTACTCCTTGGAATGTAGGCTAGAAAAATGCATCATAATTCACCCCTAAAATTCTGAAGGGATTGTTTAGTAATCTGCACATTGAAATCCCTCCCTACAAAAGCAAGAGACTCAGCAGATGGTGCAAAACATCTCCAATGTAAAGCAGGGGTGTAATGAGTACACTATGAGATAAATCAGTAAGTATAAAGGGAGCAAGATTATTCAGCACCCTTCCATCAATCATAAGGGAAATTACCAACAGACCCCTAGCTGTCTTAGGTTAGGTTAAGGTGTCTTCAAGAGAGAACCTGATAAATTCTTTAAGTCAGCTCCTTATCAGCTGGACTGCAATGCACATGCTGGGTTGCGTGCAGCTTGCACCAGCATCCTGGTTGGTGAGGGCAGCAATCAGGAGACTTGATCTGGGACTGGGTTGTAGGGGCAGTTACCTCCTAAATCTTTCGGTAACCTGCAGGTTACCAGAAGATTTCAGAGGTAACTGCCCCTATTTTAGCCATAGCAGTTTATTTGTGAGTTAAGACATCAAGCATCCTATTTTTCTGGAAATAACTGGAAAAGGTGTATTCACTGTAGGTAACTACTGCTGTAGTTAACAAGCAAAACTTGCCACCACTCATGTGTAATATTTCTCCACCAAGAACTGCAGAAAAGCAGCTGTCTACTTAACTGGAAATATTGGAGATTGTGGCTACAAAAGGCAGATATTCATTGTGATGAAAATAGGTTGTTTCATTTTAATGTACTGTGGTAGGAAGCCAACACTTGCTCTAGCCACCCAAAACACCTCTATCACATTTTTCCCATTAAGCCATGTTGAGCCATATACTGACCTGTACTTTTCAAGGGACATTACACTATATGTATTATATTATCATACAGCCTTCAATTAATTAAATGTACAGTGGCATCTATTTTGTAAGTTATTACTTTTAACACACTGTCCATGTTTGTGCAGAATGTTTATGCAGTTATGAGTCAAATATTTTTTCCTGCTAGAAACTACCTTTATTTAGATGCTACTCACTGGGATACTGATCCTTATTCAATGTTTTCCTACTATGCAACAGGGTTCTCATCTTCTACATACAGATTTGGAACTCTTATTTAAAAATTCATATCATCTTTAACCCTTTGGGGGTCGACAGGCCTTCTCAGGAAAGTGTTCCTGGGGTCGAAATTTTTTTGGAATTTTTTTTTTTTTTTTTTCTTATGAAATGATAGAGAATCTTTTTCCGATCATAACGCCACCAAAATTATGAAATTTGATCGAAAACTAACGGAATTATGCTTTCGCGAAGTTAGCGGTAGCCATGACACTTACGCATCGGCGATTTTGCCCTTTTTGAGCCCTATTTTCGACAAATTCCAATGTTTCAGTCTCCTAAAACTATAGCTATTTCGATAGAACTCCATTTTTTCTATCGATTGAGTACAAGAAACTGCCTATTTACCAATTTCATCTACCCAAAATAGTGGTCAGAAAATGGCAATTTTCCAATTTCACACAAATTTCAAACGATGCCAATTTCAAAATAGGGTCCAGAATAAACAAGGCAGACATTCCTGGCACTAAAATAACATGTTCTCTGTTCATTAGTCAATTCTCCAGGCCCCTGTTCCATTACTTTTGCTTTTCATTTTGAATTTTTATTCTCACAAAAAATAGAAGATTTACTGTTATGTATACAACTGCATCATTGTAAAAATGGTACAAATAATATCAGAGCACTTGTGCATGAATATAAGACTCGCCAGTTGATGTGTATTGGAGGCATGGTGTGATTTGTTTACTCTTGAACATCGTCAAAAATCGAACATTTTCGCTACTTTGAGCTCAATTTCAAGGTACTTGTCATTGTCATACCAATCAAAATCATCTCTATTTCTGTAATATATCTTCCATTCTATCAAATGAGACCAAGAAAACGAGAATACATCAATATATACCATACGAAAATCGACTGCAAAGTCACTGTTTTAATCGAAAAAAACGGTCAGTTTTTTTTCTCTCATTATGCAGTGTGTACTGCAGGATTTTTTTTATACTGCGCACACTGACCACACAGATCCATTCTTTCATATGTATGCCTACCAGACGTTTTCTGCTTAAATTGAGGCCGCTAGAATTTGGGCGTACTAGTACGGCACCAACCCCTGCTCGTAAAACGTACTAGTACGGCACCGACCCCCAAAGGGTTAACATCACTTGCTTACAAATTAAATCAATAACCTTATTTATGGACGTGTTAATGGAAAAAATCATAAAACTTCTTTACAATATTAAATGATGAAAGAGCTCCATTTTCATTTTTAAATTTACATATTTAATTTTAACAGAAATTACCTTTGAATTTTTTCCTACTCCCAGAGCCCAAATTGAGACCAGAATTCAATAGTTTGCAGAGAAAAATATATAACTGAGTATTCATATCTCAACTTACTTGCAATATGCGTGGTAATATTCCACAAGTTTCTGCAAAAATTCCACTCCCTTTTTGGTCTTGATTTCATTTACTTTTATCAAGTACTGGAAAATAGAAAATTGCATATTAGCATACAGAAGATGTAATAAAACAATTTTGAAAGGCACTGTGTGTGTTTATAACATTTTAGATGAATCAGATACAAATATGAAGACACTTGCATCAATGTTCCCTGTAATATCAAAACATTAATACTATATAACAATGAATTCTTAAATATATACTAGATTGTTCTTTTAGTAACTAACACTAAAATGGGGTTAAAAAGCTCCATTTCTCTTTTGTCATGAAACTGAAAGAAAAAACTACAACTGCAAGAACTAACAATAAAATTAACTCAGATGAATGTGTATTCACATATGTACACAAACATTCACAAGGATGTAGTGTATACTGGATGTCAGTAGGGTATTAGTTGCAAGATTTACCTGTCATCTTGTGAGTTTATTAGACAAAATAAAGAGCAGAAATCCTGCCAGTGTAAAACATTTAATAAGTTTCTATTTCACACACTCTGGGTGGTTGCTGTTATCTTTTTTGGGTAACTCTACCTTGATGGGAAACAACTGGGGAGGTTCATTTTCTCTTTTTTTAGACAACATATGCAATCAATTATTTATTTAAAGTTTCCTTAGAGTCATCATGGATTAGTGCAGAATGAATGACTGTATTCAAATTTGAAACCAGAGAGCTAATAACCCATGAAGACCTAAGAAAGCTAAGGGCTGTGCCTAAATTGGAGTTCTTTTCTTTTTAGGCCCTCCTCAGGATCAGACCCACAATAGTCAACTAACTCCTAGGCATCTATTTACTGATAGGTAATGGGCAACAAGTGTTAAGAAACTTGCTTGTACATTTTGTCTCACCCATGGTTCAACAAAGATTAACTGAACAAATATATTTCCATGTAATATTTACTTCTTTTTTATCCCTTCCCCCCACTTCCATCTCACTCCCTCTTCCTCTCTACCCTGCAGTATGAATGTAAACCAAAAATCAAAGAGTATAGTAAATGCGTAGCACATTTCAGCGTAATATGTGCAATACTGACACTCATGAATATAAACTAGTATTTTTAATTGTAGCTGTTGCATGTAAGGTCTCATGTGTGAGTGCTTGTAAATTTTTCAAAATATCAGGCACTCAAAAAATATAAAATCACAAATTATTATCAATATAATTGTCCTATAATTGCCTCAAAACCCTCCGCAAGATATTCGATAAAAAATAAATTTTAGATTAATGTAATTATGTATTTAAAAATATTGATTTAGATTATACTGCTTAAATATAATACCCAAGAGATCAATACATACTGAGGGCAAGTACAAGTGTGCTTTGAGGATCACTAAGCAACAGTAAAGCATTGTAGTTAACAATGAGGAGAAAGTGTGGGCAATTGAAATTTGTGGTTGTTAGTAACTGAATCAACTGTGGCTGCCACTGACTCTGTGGCCTAAAACGACTTGTGCCACACACCCTGCCTCGGTGGGAGACTAAGTAAGTAAGTTTACTCAGGTATACACAAATACAGATTATCATACATAGCACCATATGTGTAAAGAACCTAGGATAACCCAAAAATGTCCAACAGTGACTTATTTCCATTGGGGTGGAGGGAAGGAGGGGTAGGGGTCGTCCTAGGAAAGGATGGAGGGAGGGGGTAAAAGAGGTTTTGTGTGCAAGGGGCTTGGACATGCAGCAGGCATATGTGAGTGTGTTAGATAGGTGTGAATGGAGAGCAATGGTTTTTGGGACCCATGAGCTGTTGGAGTGTGAGCAGGGTAATATTTTGCGAAAGGATTCAAGGAAACCGGTTAGCCGGACTTGAGTCCTGGAGGTGGGAAGTACAATGCCTGCACTTAGGAGGGGTTTGTAATATTGGCTGTTTGAAATGACATCTAAACTGTCGTATCTGAGCACCTTTGCAAAGACAGTGATTATGTGTGAGTGATGGTGAAAGTTCTTTCTTTCTTTTTTGCATTTTTCTTTCTTTTTGGGTTACCCTGCCTCTGTGGAAAAACAAACAACATGTTAAAAAAAAAAATATATATATATATATAAAGGGGCAGGAGAGAGAGAGAGAGAGAGAGAGAGAGAGAGAGAGAGAGAGAGAGAGAGAGAGAGAGAGAGATGGAGAAGATGAGAGAAAAGATGGAGAGAAAGGAGAGATGAGAAGATGGAGAAGATGAGAGAGAGAGATGGAAAAGAGAGAGAAGATGGAGAGAGAAGATGGAGAGAGAGATGAGAGAGAGATGGAGAGAGATGAGAGATGGAGAGAGAATGGAGAGAGAGATGAGAGAGAGATGGAAGAGAGATGGAGAGAGAGATGGAGAAGATGAGAGGAGATGAGAGAGAGATGGAGAGAGAGATGAGAGAGATGGAGAGAGAAGATGGAGAGAGAGATGGAAGAGATGGAGAGAGAGATGGAGAGAGAGATGAGAGAGAGAAGAGATGGAGAGAGAGATGGAGAGAGATGGAGAGAGAGAGATGAGAGAGAGATGGAGAGAGAGATGGAGAGAGAGAGAGATGGAGAGATGGAGAGAGATGAGAGAGAGATGGAGAGAGAGATGGAGAGAGAGATGGAGAGAGAGATGGAGAGAGAGATGGAGAGAGAGATGGAGAGAGATGGAGAGAGATGGAGAGAGAGATGGAGAGAGAGAGAGATGGAGAGATGGAAGAGAGATGAGAGAGAGATGGAGAGAGATGGAGAGATGGAGAGAGAGAGAGAGAGAGATGGAGAGAGAGATGGGAGAGAGATGAGAGAGATGAGAGAGAGAGATGGAGAGAGAGAGATGGAGAGAGAGAGAGAGAGAGATGGAGAGATGGAGAGAGAGAGAGAGAGAGAGAGAAGAAATGGAGAGAGATGGAGAGAATGGAGAGAGAGATGGAGAGAGAGATGGAGAGAGAGAGAGAGAAGAGAGATGGAGAGAGAATGGAGAGAGAGAGATGAGAGAGAGATGGAGAGATGGAGAGAGATGGAGAGAGATGAGAGAGAGAGATGGAGAGAGATGAGAGATGGAGAGAGAATGGAGAGAGAGAATGGAGAGAGAGAGAGATGGAGAGAGAGATGGAGAGAGAGAGATGGAGAGAGAGAGAGATGGAGAGAGAGATGGAGAGAGAGATGGAGAGAGAGAGAGATGAGAGATGAGAGAGGAGAGAAGAGAGATGGAGAGAGAGATGAAGAGAGAGATGGAGAGAGAGATGGAGAGAGAGATGGAGAGAGAGAGATGAGAGAGATGAGAGATGGAGAGAGATGGAGAGAGAGATGGAGAGAGAGATGAGAGAGAGATGGAGAGAGATGAGAGAGAGATGAGAGAGAGATGGAGAGAGAGAGATGGAGAGAGATGGAGAGAGAGATGGAGAGAGATGGAGAGAGAGAGATGGAGAGAGAGATGGAGAGAGAGATGGAGAGAGATGGAGAGAGAGATGAGAGAGAGATGGAGAGAGAGATGGAGAGAGAGATGAGAGAGATGAGAGAGATGGAGAGAGATGAGAGAGAGAGATGGAGAGAGAGATGGAGAGAAGAATGGAGAGAAGATGGAAAATAGAAAGATGAGAGAGATGGAGAAGATGGAGAGAGAGATGGAAGAGAGAGATGGAGAGAATGAGAGAATGGAGAGAGAGAAATGGAGAAATGAGAGATGGAGAGAGAAGAAAGATGGAGAGAGATGGAGAGAGAGAGCGATGGAGAGAGAGATGGAGAGAGAGATGGAGAGAGAGATGGAGAGAGAGATGGAGAGAGAGAGATGGAGAGAGATAGATGGAGAGAGATAGATGGAGAGAGAGATGGAGAGAGAGAGATGGAGAGAGAGAGAGATGGAGAGAGATGGAGAGAGAGATGGAGAGAGAGATGGAGAGAGATGGAGAGAGATGGAGAGAGATGGAGAGAGAGAGATGGAGAGAGATGGAGAGAGATGGAGAGAGAGAGATGGAGAGAGATGGAGAGAGGGATGGAGAGAGGGATGGAGAGAGGGATGGAGAGAGGGAAAGAGAAAGGGAGGGAGAGAGCCAGCTAGTTAGCAATAACATACTTACGTCACACATCTGAAGTTGAAACATTTTACGTTCTTTGCTCATTTCCTCAGCAATCTCGGCAGCATCCACCTCTAACTTGAAAAAGCCAGCTTCCTTGGCCTGCATGAGAAACATATTTAATTAACTTACGTACAACAATCAAACACAAGCATTCTCACACTAGAGGATATTCTAGGTTCTAGGAACAGCATAACAAAACATTCTCACACTAGAATACGTATTGTGATTATATTGCGATTGTATTTTGTGACTAACTCTCTCCAAACAACAGACCACAGATTCCCAACTGCCCAGATAGGAATCTTCTGCTCGTCTTCAAATTACTGAAAATGGCGCATCATACTTAACGGAAGGTTCAGTTTGAGCTGTATTCATTCCAATTTGCTATTTTTTGTGAAAAAAAATTCATAATGGTTTGTGTGATTACTTGAGAATGCTTCTTTTTTTGGCTTCAAACTGTTAGTGAAAATGTATTTTAACCTAAAGAAAGGTTCCCCTTTATTGGGCTTTGTAGGTATAAATTTGAGAATTTTATTACCAAAATTTTTGAGGCACCATTCCTGCCCTCCCGGAGTACGACAGCCATACTGTAGACAGACTTTCCAAATTTCAAATATTCAAAAAATATATACAGCCTCTCCTCACTTAGCGACGCGCTCCTTTACTGACACCTCGGACTTACGACGGGCTCTCTGACCAGTATGCATACCTAAATAATTTATATTAGAGCTGATTTTCTCTATTCTGCTTATTACAATATACAGTACACTACTGTATAAATATTTAAAAATGTACCAGAAATGTTATAAATGGTGCAAAGGTGACATTAAAACAATATCAAAGTTGGTTGACACACACCCACTACCATTATAGTATGCTCCTCACTTAGCGACAAATTTGTTTAGTGACGTGGTCTTAGGATCAGAACTCCGTCGTTAAGTGAGGAGAAGCTGTATAAAAGGAACACTTTTTCTTACACGATTGTTAAGCTTAAAAAAAAAATCGAATCTGACCATGAAAAGAAAGTTTAATATAATTAATACTTACCTTTTTGAGGTGCATTTTAAAAATGACAAACTATTTTCTGAAAGTGTTATTGCATATTTTGTGTCTGAACTCCAGCTGCTGGTACTATGTTGTAGTTAGTAGATGTGATATTTAAAAAACATTTTAACCAAGCAGGTCACCCTGCCCTCGAACCAGTGAATAAAAAGCATGATATACAACACACACACAAACTTAACAAACCATAAAACTAGAGATGTGAATAAAATGCATAACATGAAAAAATACAGTGGTACCTCGGGTTATGAGCGTAATTTGTTCCAGAAGGCTGTTCGAGTGCCGATACCGAACGAATTTGTTCTCATCAGGAATAATGTAAATTAGATTAATCCGTTTCAGACCCCCAAAAATACACTTACATAATTGTTTGAGTTGGGAGCTGTTCATATGCCAAGGTACCACTGCACTATCATACCAAGTTAAAATAATCAGCATCAATTAAAAACTCAGTTAAATTATTAATGTCAAAAGACCCTAAAAGTTCACAAAGGTTCCTATAGGCACCTCGGTAATTATATAAACCACTATAAAGGTGGAGAGGCCTAAGCTGTGGGCAACCCATTAAAATATGATCCACAGTCAGTGGCATGTTGTAACATGCTACATAGTAGGAGATGGTGTGGGGGATGGAAAAACCAGCTAACAGGTGGCTATGAGTGAGATGCGTGTGCCCAATCTTCAGTCGACAGATTCGTTTCACAGTGACGATTCCTGTTCGAGGAGGAGGAGGAGGGCCAAACACCTTCATCTTGTCGATCCTTGTATACAGTGCTCCAAGTCTGTACTCTCGATGATGTTGATCTATAGCTTCTGGACCTCTTTGGAGGGTTTAATTACAGCTCTTACATGTCTTTTGAGAGCTGAGATGCAGTTCCTATCTGCATCTTGAAGCTACTGAGGTACAGTATCTGGGACTTCTACAGTTTAGGTCTCTGGGACTTCTACAGTTTAGGTCAATCGGGCTAAAGACATGTACGTACAGAGTTAAATCGAAAGCTGCCATTGTGAAAAGCTCTGTTCCACAAGGCACAGTACTCGCCCCCATCCTGTTCCTCATTCTCATATCAGACATAGACAGAGATGTAATCCATAGCACCGTGTCATCCTTGCAGATGATACTAAGATCTGCATGAGACTGTCATCCATTGAGGACATGGTTAACTTCCAAGAAAATATAAACCAAGTTTTTCAATGGACAACGGAAAACAATATGATGTTCAATGAAGACAAATTCCAACTACAGTACTCCATTATGGAAAACTGGAAGAGATGATTAGAACTGAGTATATTACAAACTCTACTCATACAATAGAGCAGAAAAGTAATGTGAGGGACCTGGGAGCAGTAATGTCTGAGGATCTCACTTTCAAGGATCACAACAGTGCCACAATCACAACTACGAAGAAAATGATATAATGGATAATGAGAACATTCAAAACAAGAGATGCCAAGCCAATGATGATCCTTTTTAAACCACTTATTCTCTCTAGGCTGGAATACTGCTGTACATTAACATCTCCAAGGCAGGTGAAATTGCAGATCTAGAGAATGTACAGAGAACCTTTACTCCACATATAAGCTCCGTCTAACACCTTAACTACTGGGAACGCTTGGAATCACTTGACTTGTACTCACTGGAACACAGACAAGACAGATACAGTGGACCCCGAGTAACGAGCACCCCGGAAATCGTACAATTATGTAAGTATAATATTGTAAGTGCTTTTGTAAGTGTATTTTTGAGGGTCTGAAATAGACTAACCTACTTGACATTATTCCTTAAGGGAGTAAATTCGTTCAGTAATGGCACTTGAGCAGGCTTCTGGAATGAATTATGCTCGTTACTCGGGGGTCCACTGTATATGTATCATAATCTACACTTGGAAAATCCTAGAAGGAATGGTCCATAATCTGCACACAGAAATCACTCCTTACGAAAGCAAAAGACTGGGCAGGAGGTGCAAAATACCCCCAATGAAAAGTAGGGGCGCTATTGGTACACTAAGAGAAAACACAACAAGTGTCCGGGGTCCAAGACTGTTCAACATCCTCCCACCAGGCATAAGGGAAATTACCAATAGACCCCTGGGAGCTGGACATATACTTTCGGTGCCGGATCAGCCGGGCTGTGGTTCGTATGTTGGACTACGTGCGGCCAGCAGTAACAGCCTGATTGATCAGGCCCTGATCCACCGGAAGGCCTGGTCGTGGACCGGACCGCGGGGGCGCTGATCCCTGGAATACCCTCCAGGTAGACTCTAGGTAGGTTGGATACATCTCTGGGATCACTCAATGAATGACACTAGTATTATGAAACAATTAAGTGGTAAGGAATTCTAATCTTAATAATAAATGCTTTGACTTACTTGTTGCTTCATTTCCTTCTCAATCTTTGCAAACTTAGCATCATAAACTTTTGCAGCCTTTTCAAATGGTTGTTTGAGGTCTCCCTTAACACCTTTAAGGTCACCCTTCAACACGCTGTCCAGGGGATGTAGTAAGTTGTTTCGTTGGTTAGTGATCTGAAAACAGTACCTACAGCTTTAGTCATGAAAATGGAATAGATATCAAATTTAAGACTATCAAATTAAATTAATTATTTTTTTTAAATTACTAGTATGGACTAGACAATAGTTAGTAATATAATATGATAATGAAAACGAATTTAAATTTACAAATGCAGTCCTAAATACAATTAGCGTTGAAAAACGTATTTATCAATATGAGGGTTACCAGCTGTTGCAGGAGCTGAGAGTGTTCCCTGATGACCACAGCAAACTTGTGGAAGGCTTCACCCAGCGCCTTGTCCTCTGGTCTACCACCTGTGTCACCCAGTTTCCTCAGGGCATCGCTCATGTCCACCTCCGACCCGACGTAACCTGCAACACAACATTAAAAAGACAAGCTGCAGAACAAGTTTTTATTGGGGCAACGTTTAAGCCATTTCATCCTGCAACATTGCGCCAACATGCTCGGTAGTAGATGAAATATCATACCCAGGCCACAAAATCTGCAACATTATATCAACGTGAAATTCTGAAATTCAGGTACACTTGCCCATTATATAATACAAGAAACATATTCTAAGGAAAGGCCACGTACTCATTTGTGTTTGCAAGGCCCTTCAAGGAGGGTCTTTGAAGCTAGTGACGGGTTCTTGATCCAAAGAAATGGAGCTGCCCTCCCCTTTCTTTGATAAATTTTAACTACACCCCATTCCCTCCCTCCCATCAAGCATGCGCTGTATGATCCTTTTGATTTAGCACTTCTGCACAAGTATAATACCGTAGCGTGAGGGATGGAGGGTAGCGTGAGGGATGGAGGGTAGCGTGAGGGATGGAGGGTAGCGTGAAGGATGGAGGGTAGGCGTGAGGGATGGAGGGTAGCGTGAGGTAAGAGGGAAGGATGTCTTACCTTGGCCAGTAGAGTGCATCACCTTGACTACCTTCTTCATCTTAGTGAGTCCCTCGCGGTCCTTGTCCAGCCCCTGCAATGTAACATAAATAGCATGAGATGTAGAAGCTGAAGAAAGGGGGGAAGAGGAGTAAGGGGAAAGAGGAAGGAGGATAAGGGAATAGGAAGAGGGGAGGATGGTGGGAGAGGAGAATGGAGTGGGAGAGGAGAATGGAGTGGGAGAGGAGAATGAAGTGGGAGAGGAGAATGGAGTGGAAGAGGGAGGGGGAGGAGGGAAGATGAAGGAGAGACAGGTAAGGAGTGGGGAGGATATGGAGAAGACTAGAAGGAACCAACTGAGTGGAACACAGAACGTTGATTACAAACATACAATATCTGATTCAGCCAGATTTTATTAAAAGGTAGCATCCACATCCCACAAACACCCACTTCATAATAATAAACTACCATCGGTAATATATATATATATATATATATATATATATATATATATATATATATATATATATATATATATATATATATAGGATGATATATAAACCATAAATACATGTAGCATAAAAAGGCACGAGAACCAAGGTGACTCAATCATAACAGTAATAGCATTGTAACACAGACATAATAAACACAGGAACTAACTTGTTAGCAGTATCATGTAAACAAAGACGCAAGTCACTGAGAAACAGATACACCACACTAGGTAGATACAGTACTCAGTTCATCTCTTAGGTAGGTACAGTACTCAACCCAGAGTACATCTCTTTGGATACAGGTTCCTTGGAGAGTGTACAGTCATATGGGATGCAGAAGCAACTCCCACACGCCCTAACTTACTACCAATGCAACCGTCAGTATTATTGTCTTGGGAAGGCAGCTGAGAAAAATGGCATACATTATGGTGCTTAAGATCTCTTGTCTACGTTAATAAGGGAATGAATAACTAAAAATAAACGCCATTTCAAAATGTCAATAAAATTTAGACAAAATTATATACTGTATTATGATTCATTCAATAAATACGCCATTTTTCGCCTTTGTAAAATAAGTGTGCACTACCAAACCATACGACGGGCGGGGATAGAACCCGCGTGGCGGGAGATTCGTTTGTAAAAACTTGCATTTGTGGTCACAGTGGTTCCTATGCTAACCTTCCTACGGTACCTTTGATATACCTTTGAAGAGTTTCGAGAGTATCTACTCTCTGAGCCCGGCCATGGGCCAGGCTCGTCTGGTGCTTGCCTGGTCAACCAGGCTGTTGCTGCTGGAGGCCCGCTGCCCCACATATCCATCACAGCCTGGTTGATCTGGCACCTGGTGAAGATATTTGTCCAGTTTCCTCTTGAAGGCTTCTACACTGGTTCCAGCCGTGTTTCGGATTTCTTCTGGTAAGATGTTGAATAGTCTGGGACCCCGGATGTTAATACAGTGCTCCCGTATTGTCCCCACCGCACCCCTGCTCCTCACTGGGTTTATTTTACACTTTCTCCCATATCTCTCACTCCAGTATGTTGTTATGGCAGTGTGCAGATTTGGGACCAGGCCCTCAAGTACTTTCCATGTATATATTATTATGTATCTCTCTCTCCTCCGCTCCAATGAGTACATGTTCAAGACTTGAAGGCGTTCCCAATAATTTAGATGTTTCAATGGCTCAATGTGAGCCGTAAACGATCTCTGGATTTGTTCCAGCTCTGCTATTTCTCCTGCCCTGAACGGGGCCGTCAGCACTGAGCAGTATTCTAAGTGAGGAGCACTAGCGATTTGAATAGTGTCACCATCGGCATTATTTCCCTTGTTTTGAAAGTTCTCAATACCCACCCCGTCATCTTCCTGGCTGTTGTGATCTTTGTCTTGTTATGGTCTTTAAACGACAGATCAGCAGACATAATTATTCCCAAGTCCTTTACGTGTTCCTTTCGTTCTATGTGGTGACCCTCTTGCGTTTTGTATATAGTGTTCCTTTTGAGTTCTTCATTTTTCCATACCTAAGCAGCTGAAACTTATCACCATTGAACGTCATGTTGTTCTCCACTGCCCATTGGAAGACCCTGCTTATGTCCTCCTGTAATTTTTCAGTGTCCTCTACCGTAGTGACTTTCATGCTTATTTTAGTGTCATCTGCAAATGATGATACAAAAGTGTGCTGGGTGTTTTTATCTATGTCTGCTATGAGGATGAGAAACAGCAGAGGTGCTAGGACAGTGCCTTGGGGCACTGAGCTTTTGACCTCGCTGATGCTGGATCTTGCCCTGTTCACTACTACTTTTTGTGTTCTTTGTGTTAGGAACTCAAAATCCATCTGCCTACCTTCCCGTAATGCCTATAGCCCTCATTTTGTGCGCTATCACTCCATGATCGCATTTGTCAAACGCCTTTGGAAAATCTGTGTAAATCACATCTGCGTTTTGGTCGTCCTCCAATGCCTCCGTAATTCTGTCATAATGGTTCAGCAGCTGTGACAGGCATGATCGACCCGCTCTAAAGCCATGCTGGTTCGGGTTATGTTGGTTGTGCTGGTCCATGAACTTTGTAATCTGCCGTCTCATCACTCTTTCAAAGATTTTTATGATGTGAGAAGTGAGGGCTACTGGTCTGTAATTTTTAGCTAGTGCTCTACTACCTCCCTTATGCAAAGGAGCTATGTCTGCACTCTTTAAGGCCTCTGGAATTTCACCTAGATCTAAGCTCTTTCTCCACAGAATACTAAGGGCTCTTGCTAATGGTACTTTGCACTGCTTTATAAATAAAGCATTCCATGAATCTGGTCCAGGTGCTGAGTGAGTGGGCATGTTGGCCATTTCTTTTTCGAAATCTATGGGATTTGTACTAATGTCGGTTAGGTGGTCTGCGCAGCCTTCTGCTGGAGTGAAAAATATTTCTGCATTTTCTACCTTGCTGTCATTTAGTGTATATACCTAGTTGGACGAATCTTGTTGTAGCCAGCTGGCCCAGTGGCTAGCGCGTCGGTCTGGAGTTTTATGATTCTCTGATCGCGGGTTCTATCTCCACCCGTGGTATGGTTTGTTTGCAATCGTGTCATTACGATTTCGTGAGTCAGTGTGCACTACATCAGCACTTAGCTTGTCTTCTTTAGCATCCAATGATCTAGCAACTGTGTAAGGCATAAGTGACATGCCCTAAACCCATGCTGCCTTGGATTATGTAACTGTTGTGATTGGCAATCTTGCGTCTTAGAACTCGTTCAAAGGTTTTAATGTGTAAAGTTAGGGTTATTGGTCTATAGACTTTTGTAATTGCTTTACTGCCTCCTATGTGGAGTGCGACAATATCAGATGTTATTAATAGCTGTGGGATGACACCGGTGTCCAGGCTCCTCTTCCATAAAACGCTAAAAACCTTGTATATTTTCAAAATCGATTTATATATATTATTGGTTCGTTGGGAATTTGCTTTTTGTTGACACTAATATCTATAGTTGTGATGGGGCCGCCATTGGTTTTATTTCCATGGCTCCGAGAAGGTGATATATTGTTATTTCTTGCCATTCTTTATTGCTTCTTAGCAATAAAATCTCTGATGTCTGAATAATGGTTGTGAATACATAGTTTAATTCTCACGTGGCTCGTACCTCCTGGTTCAAGTGGTATGCCGGACAGTTATAAAAAAAAAAATTCTTATTTACCGATAAATATATTTTAGGATGAAAATGTCTGCAGGAGGTAAGACAACGTGAGTCTCTAGATAAGAGACCCTTCAATGGAGGTTCCTTGACGCTGGTGAGGGACTCTTGATCCAGGGAATTGGATGTGTTCCAGTTCCCTGAATTGAGCCTGAATACCTTCCATCCCCCCCTCCTCCCTACAGGCGCTGTATAATCCCTAAGGGTGTAGCGCTCCCCCATGATTATAATAATCTAGGTAAGAGATCAGTTTTTTTTTAAAGTGGTCAAACCTGTAGGGCCCATTCGTTCTTCTGGATATTCCATATTTCCAAACGAGGAATTTGCACATTTCGATTTTTCGTTGACTTTTATTTACGTCGTTTGTACTGTTTCTGGATTTAAAGTAAAATTGAGGGAACCCGAATTTCACGAAATGTGTGTGATTAGTGTATTAGTTTCGTTAACTCCGTTGCTTACATAATTTATTTCTTCTGCTGTATCAAAAGTCGTATTCGAGTTTTCTGCTCGACTCTGAGTGCCACTTTGTTGTATTGTCATTGTCTGCATCATTTCTTTTTCAAGCTTCGTGATCATTGGAAATTATCCCTTGTGCATATTCATGATTCCCGTTTTCTGTACCAGGGTGGTCCTGGGCTCCATACAAAGTGTTTACTAGTTCAGAGAGGTTAGATAAAAAAAATATCTTTATTTATTGAAGAGATGCCGGCCAAAATTTTTATCATTACGAATCCAATTATCCAGTGACTATAGTGCATCTGCAGGCAATTTTTTTTCCTGTCTCGCTTAGACAACCCAATACATTTAGGGTGTTTCAGTCTGCCTGCCTGAAGTCTACCAGAAGTGTATTACGATGATCAAAGTCTCCTCGGCAGGGTTTTAGACCAGGCCTCCTGGAGGATGGCCTGATCAACCAGGGTGAAGTCCAACATATGTTCCACAGACTGGCTGATCAGCATCTGATTTTAGAAACTTACCAAGACAGTCAGGGGTCTGTTCGTTATCCCTCTTATGTATGAAAGGAGGGTGGTGAAGTGTCTTGATCCATTCACACTTATTGAGTTATTCCTTAGTGTACTCACTGCAACCCTGCTTTTAACTGGGAATATTTTTGCACAGTCTGCAAAGCCTCTTACCTCCATGGGAAATGAAAGTGAGTGTGCAGATTTGGGACCAATCCCTACATAATTTTTCAGGTGTATATTATAAGGCATTTTTCTCGCCTACGTTCCAAGGAGGAACTTCAAGCATTCCCAATAAATCTGATGCTTTACTGAATATATGCAGTCTGACACGCACGTAAACAGGCCAATTGTCTATCTACAAGTGCTTTTAACAAATAGTAACACAGGCACGCATAATTCTGTGTCACAAACATACTGACGGCAGTAAGGCAAGAGAGGTGTGTGTAGATTGCATTTTCTTGGACTGTAAGAAAGCTTTTGACACAGTTCCACACAAGAGATTAGTGCAAAAGTTGGAGGACCAGGTAGGTATAACAGGAAAGGCACTGCAGTGGATCAGAGAATACCTGACAGGAAGGCAACAGCGAGTCATGGTACGCGACGAGGTGTCAGACTGGGCGCCTGTGAAGAGCGGTGTTCCACAGGGGTCGGTCCAAGGATCGGTGCTGTTTCTGGTGTATGCGAATGACATGACGGAAGGGATAGACTCAGAAGTGTCCCTGTTTGCAGACGATGTGAAGCTAATGAGGAGAATTCAATCGGACGAGAATTAGGCAGGACTATAAAGGGATCAGGACAGGCTGCAAGCCTGGTCCAGCAACTGGACCAGGCTGTAACCCCACCAAGTGCAAAGTTATGAAGATCGGGGGAAGGGCAAAGAAGACCGCAGACAAAGTAGCCTAGGGGGGCCAAAGACTGCAAACCTCACTCAAGAAAAAGGATCGTGGTGTGAGCATAATACTGAGCACATCTCCTGAGGGGCACATCAACCAAATAACTGCCGCAGCATATGGGCGACTAGCAAACCTAAGAATAGCGTTCCGACACCTCAGTAAGGAATCGTTCAGAACTCTGTACACAGTATACGTCAGGTCCATACTGGAGTATGCAGTACCAGTTTGGAACCCACACCTGGTCAAGCACGTCAAGAAATTAGAGAACTAGTCCCGGTGGCCTGGTGGCTAAAATTCTCACTTCACGCACGGAGGGCCTGGGTTCAATTCCCGGCGGGGCGGAAACATTTCGAAGTGTTTCCTTACACACACATATATACAACAGGCCTAGTGTCTAATCGACATGTGCCTAGGACAACCTGGTAACTAACACACACACCACCCTAGGTGCTGGAGCCCATCATCCCTCGCATATACACACCAACACCACACATGGTGAGTAACAGTGAAAAAACTGTATGAACAACCATCCAGGGTGATGGAGGTATTAGTTTAGAGCAGATAAAGTGTTTTTAAACAAATATAACCTAAACACAAATAATACCTATAGTAAAATATATTTGCAGACAAAGCTTAATTAAACAATTCAAATAGACGATGATTTTTTTTGTAAAATATCATTTCTATATTTTGATGGCATTATCTTTACTACATCACTGGCATGCAGGCAACAACTGGTTGGAAGCCATCACTGGCATGCAGGCAACAACTACATGGAAGCTATCACTGGAATGCAAGCAACAACTACGTGGAAGCCATCACTGGAATGCAGGCAACAACTGCATGGAAGCTATCACTGGAATGCAAGCAACAACTGCATGGAAGCCATCACTGGCATGCAAGCAACAACTACATGGAAGCTATCACTGGCATGCAGGCAACAACTGCATGGAAGCTATCACTGGAATGCAAGCAACAACTACATGGAAGCCATCACTGGAATGCAGGCAACAACTGCATGGAAGCTATCACTGGAATGCAAGCAACAACTGCATGGAAGCCATCACTGGAATGCAAGCAACAACTGCATGGAAGCCATCACTGGCATGCAAGCAACAACTACATGGAAGCCATCAATAGCATGCAGGCAACAACTACATGGAAGCTATCACTGGAATGCAAGCAACAACTACATGGAAGCCATCACTGGAATGCAGGCAACAACTGCATGGAAGATATCACTGGAATGCAAGCAACAACTGCATGGAAGCTATCACTGGCATGCAAACAAAATGCTTTGGAAATAAAACTAACTATTCTTTGCTAATTTTTGGTCACTGAATACCCTAAGTGATGCTTAAAATTGAAAATTCTCTCTCTATAAAAATATGGTATGGACTCAAGGTGGTGGTTGTTATCCTTAATTCGGGAAGGGAGGAGGCTAAACAAAATGCAAAGAAAAAAAGGCTCTTGATTCAAACTCCAAGATGATTAATTGAATAAAAATCCATATTTCTTATATTTCTCAAGCTTCTTTTTTTGAGGGAGGGAGGATGGGAAGAAGCTTGTACTGAATAGACCATCAATTGTGCAACTTTGATTTTTGCACTGTATTTCTGGCAACTCTAATGACAGAAAACGGATGACTGTCTTGGAATTCATGTATTACATCACCCTACTAATTGAATTGCATCAGTTCACTCCCGGAAGTCACACAGTGGATGTGTGTCAACCTCCTTTTAGTTTGCTTTTGATGTGGACTTGCTTCAGACAAATTTGTACAAGGATGCCTCGTAATTGCGTGAATCGTCCAGATAACTTATACTTGTGAAGAATTGACTTTTGCATCGCAAAAGCATTATAAATGCCATAATTAGGAAAGCCTGTCGCCTTTATTTTGAATCGTAAAAGAAAATCTGTGCCTTTTGCAATGCCGTTAGTGTGGAGGAAGTCAATAGATAATTTAAACGATTGTTAGTTCTGCATGGTGCCTCCCAACCAGTAAAGGTATTTTTGCAAGGAAAAAAAAACCGTGGACTGTACAATATCCTAATATACCCCCTGTTATACGCCTTGTACCTCACTGCGAAGGACTACTTATTCCTGAGTTCCAAAACTCATTCTCCCTTGAGTCAGAGGACGAGGAGGAGGATGGAACCTGTGAAAAGTGTGAACCTTCAACTTCACAAGACCCTGAACATGTTCATAACTTGACATCTTCTAAACAGCGCATAACTCAGAATGAAGTTATGACAAACATCAGTGGCAACTTTGTGGCGAATTGAAAGTTACTGCTGCCTTGCTTGGACTGCAGTTAGACTGCACTAAGTACCTTTGATATACCTCTGATGAGTTCCGAGTTTTTCTACTCCTAGAGCCCGGCCTTGGGCAAGGCTCGCCTATAAGCTTGCCTGGTCAACCAGGCTGTTGCTGCTTCTGGCTCGCTGACCCACATATCCATCACAGCCTGGTTGATCTGGTACCTGGTGAAGATGCTTGTCCCGTTTCCTCCTGAAGATTTCTACAATTGTCCCAGCAGTGTTTCTGATATCTTCTGGTAAGATGTTCAATAGTCTGAGACCACGAATGTAAACTGTTCCCTTATTGTGCCCACCGCACCCCTGCTTTTCACTGGGTTTATATTACACTTCCTCCCATATCTCTCCAGTATGTTATGACAGTGTGCAGTCTGGGACAAGGCCCTCAAGAACTTTCCAGGTATATACTCTTATGTATCTCTCTTCCGCTCCAATGAGTACATATCTAGGACTTTGAAGTGTTCCCAGTAAATTAAATGTTTTATTGGCTCTATGCAGGCCGCAAACGATCTTTGTATTTGTTCCATCTCTAATATTTCTTCGGCCCTAATTTGGGTCCTCGACACTGAACAAGTATTCCAAATGAGAGAACACAAGCGATTTGAAAAGTGTCACTATTTTCACTTTCCCTAGTTTTTTTAAATTCTCATTATCCACCCTGTCATCCTGGTTGTGGTGATATTGGTCTTATTGTGTTCATTGTGACAGGTGTCCTGCTGTTTTTTGTGAGTAGGTTAGTTGGGCGAGGACTTCTCGTTATATCAAGAAGGATTGGCCACTCCGACACTCATTGGAAACTGGAACAAAAAAAAATTCAGTATCCTCTTGTAGAATCGAGCAGGATTTGTCACCACCCTTACACATAAAACTAGGCCTCGTGAAAAAAAATTGTTTAGGCTATGTATAAAATGGCAACAACCTTTAAGTACCTAGATGGCAAATTCCCAAGGCTCAGTGAAGCAAAAATCAAGAAGTTATTTGTTGGTCCACAGATTCGAGTGCTTCTTAAAGACGAGGAGTTTGATCGTATCATAGTTGATGAGGAGAAAATGCCTGGTATCCTTTCCGGCTCGTAGCAACCTCTTTTTTCGGAAATACCGAAGCTGACAATTACAGAGAGAACTACTGGAAAAAACCTGCTGTTGTCCTCCATTTTTTTTCCGGCCAATTACGGAGCAGTCATCGATGAACATGGTGAACGTTTCCACCAGGATATCTCAGCCATGGAGAAACACTACCGGGAAATACTGAGTCCATCATTGTTAGCAGATTACATAATAAGAGATGCTCCAGAAGTGGAATACATAAAAACAAGCAAAGAAGCGTCGGGCTGAATCACGATATACAAGTGGGTTCAATGAAGAGGTATGCTACTGATAAACAGTATTATATATATATATATATATATATATATATATATATATATATATATATATATATATATATATATATATATATAATAATACCACACACACACACACACACACACAAATGTGTAAACTATCTTGGAAACTTTAGCCAATTGATTGTTATTATGGTCACATTAATTTTGAGTATCGCAAAAACCTTATAGTGAAATGCCTTTTTCTTCCCGAGGCACAAAATTATTCAAAATTGGTAGACCAGTATTATAATTAAGAACAATTTTACTGCCCCGCCGGTCTCTATCACATGGTCGCTTCCCCAACGAGGAACATATATGACTAACGACCGTCGTGCTATACACACGCAACCCGCACACAGGAGAATCAAACTTATGACGACGTTTCGGTCTGACTTGGACCATTAACTAGTAAAATTTTACTCCCTGGGGCGCAGACGAGAAAAGTATATAATTTACATGGAAGGTGTTCGAGGTCCTTGTGCAAAATTTTCACACTGAAATTTCTCCTTGCGATAATGGGGGAGAAATACCTGTGACAGGTTTCCAGGGCTCTGCTACCCCAGCAACCAGGTTTGATGCCAAGCTTCCCTCTTGAACGCCTGGTATGACGGACTCTGCAAAACACTAGGTGTGTGCCAAAATATCAGTATCGTCGGTTATCACTTACTTTGATGGTATCGGTATCCGTATCGGTCTAAAACTGAGTATCGGTAAAGGCAAAAATTCTGGGAACGCATTTAAGTCTTGAACATGTACTCATTGCAGCGGAGGAGAGAGATACATGATAATATATACCTGGAAAGTACTCGAGGGCCTGGTCCCAAATCTGCACACTGCCATAACAACATACTGGAGTGAGAGATATGGGAGGAAGTGTAAAATAAACCCAGTGAGGAGCAGGGGTGCGGTGAGGACAATAAGGGAACACTGTATCAACATCCGGGGTCCCAGACTGTTCAACATCTTACCAGAAGATATCAGAAACACGAAGTGAAGAGCAAATGTGCAAAAGTTACTCTAAGAGAACTCAATAACCATATAAGTGGAATAAACAATAAGTCCCTATCTCCAAGTAGCAGTTAAAGATCCTGAAGCAATATTTTTAACAGCCGGGGATGTGGTGCAGCAAACACCAACAGCCTCGCTGATCAGGGTGTCACCAGCAAGGCCTGATCCTACCAACCTGGAGAGTGTTCAGAGGGTCAACGCTTTCATGGCCCGGTCCCAGACCAGGCCTCCCGGTGGATAGCCTGATCAGCTAAGTTGTTGGTACTAGTCGCACCTACAGCCCTAAATTCAGCTTCATTACTTTGCACATGTTACAGCAGAGTTGATCACTGCGACAGTGGTAGTGCAGCAGGCAGGACACGACATGAGTTTACAATCCCTGATGCGAATTTCATGTTGCATCTGCAGTTGCTCCGTCAATGTATATATTATATTCTACATAATTTAATATTATTCATGTATTTGTCTGTCTTAATATTTTAATTTCAATGCCCGCGTTTGTCTGCTCTGCTGCTGCTGTCTGCCAGCCTGGTCTGTCTGTCCCCCTGACGCGCGCCTCGACACGTGCACAAAGCAAGCAAAAACAACACAATGACATTGAATAACAAGTAGGAGGAAGCTATGCGGGTGAATGCCTGCATTGCAAGGTCAACCCCCGGATGAATGCAGCAGCAGGTCGATACTCTGGCGTGAAGTCACACCCACCCCTGTCTACCCACCTGACCCCTGCCCCCGCCACAAACCCGTCTCTACCCACATAACCCCTTCCCCTGTAACACACTCCTGCCTAGCCACGTGCCCCCAACAAATCCCTGTCTAGCCACCTGCCCCGCCACACACCCCTGTCTAGCCACTTGCCCCGCCACACACCCCTGTCTAGCCACCTGCCCCGCCACACACACCTGCCTAGCCACCTGCCCCGCCACACACCCCTCTCTACCTACCTGCCCTTGCCACACACCCCTCTCTACCCACCTGCCTCCGGCACACACTCCTCTACCCAACTGCCGCCGCCACACATCCCTCTCTACCAACCTACGTATTCCTGCCACACACCCCTCTCTACCCACCTAACCACGCCACACGCCCCTGGCTAGCCATAACCCTCCCCGACCCTGCCACACGCCCCTGCCTAATTAGCATCCCTCGACCCCGCAACATGGCCCTGCCTAGCCCTTCGCTCCCCCGCTCCGGCCCCCGCCAAGTCCTGTCAACACTATCCCCGGCACGTGCCCCAGCCTACCCCTGTACCCCCCTGCCCTAGCCAAATGTAAACCGCTGAGAATTTACCTGTACAACAGAAACTAAAGCATCCGGGCAAGGCCCGGCCAGGCCGGGTCAAGCCGGGCCAGGCCGGGTCAAGCCGGGCCAGGCCGGTCTGCAAGAGCAGGAAAACTCTCGAAAACCTTCCAATTTAAATCAAAGAAAACCCTTCAAAAAAATGGGAAAATCCAAAATACTTTTTCACACATGGAAAAATCGAGATGACAAAGGAGTGAGCATCATTGAGAAAGAAGAATATGAATCAGTGTTCCGTGATCATGTCAATGTTATGAAAGATGAGGATCAATACTTTGTTTTCATAACTTCAGCCCACCCTACGAAGTATATAACTGACATTAACAAATCTTTTAAGAGTTCGAAAGGGAAATAGACAAATATAACCCACACCAGCAACACCTGAACCCGAGCCCTGCAATGTGTTATTTATAAAGAAAGCAAAGTACGAATATGATAACGGTAAACAATACCGACAAGTTGATAAGACACGTGTGCAACAGTTAGGTATCTTTATTTTGAAACGTTTCGCCTACACAGTAGGCTTCTTCAGTCGAATACTCAGGCAGCAAAAGCGGTAGAGATGTTAAGACGATATAATCAGTCCATCACCCTCAAAGACGTAGTTTTAAGGTGGTCAGTCCCTCCGCCTGGAAAACAATTCTTCTCCAGTTTGGAGGCTGCTGCCGCTTCTTCTGTATTCAATTTCGATGAGTTTTGAGAGTCTTTCTACTCCCGGAGCCCGGCCATGGGCTAGGGTCGTCTGGTGTTAGCCTGGTCAACCAGGCTGTTGCTGCTGGAGGCCCGCGGCCCCATATAGCCATCACAGCCTGGTTGATCTGGCATCTGGTGAAGATAATTGTCCAATTTCCTCTTTAAAATTTTTACACGTGTTCCAGCAGTGTTTATGATATCTTCTGGTAAGATGTTGAATAGTCTGGGGTCACGGATGTTGATACAGTGTTCACTTATTATGCCCACTGCACCCTTGCTTTTCACTAGGTTTATTTTGCACTTCCTCCCATCTCTCTCGCTCCAGTATGTTATGGCAGTGTGCAGATTTGGGACAAGGCCCTCGAGTACTTTCCAGGTATATATTGTCACGTATCTCTTTCTCCTCCGCTCCAGTAAGTACATATTTAAGACTTTAAGGGGTTTCCAGTAATTTTAAATGTTTTATTGGCTCTATGCTGGTCGTAAACGATCTGTATTTGTTCCAGCTATGATATTTCTCCAGCACTGAACGGGGCCGTCAATACTGAACAATATTCCAAATGAGGGAGCACTAGCGATTTCAAGTGTCGGCCTGGTCACGGACCGGTAAACTCCTCCAGGTATTACATGTAAAGCACTAATTTTAATGGATAAATGAACATTTAAATCAGTTTTACCTTTATTGAAGACTCTTGTTGGCACTATGAAGTTTCTTTGGGCCCATGGTGGCTTATTTCCCTTGTTTTGAAAGTTCTCATTACCCACCCTGTCATCCTCCTGGATGTCGTGACCTTTGTCTTATTGTGTTCCTTGAAAGAAAGGTCAGCTGACATAATTATTCCCAAGTTTTTCACGTGTTCCTTCCGTTCTATTTGATGATCCTCTTGAGATTCGTAAACAGTGTTCACTTTGAGTTCATTATTCACCAGTGAACGTCATGTTCTCCACTTGCCACTAGAAAACACTCCTCATATCTTCCTGTATTTTTTCAGTATCTTGTACTGAAGTGACTCATGCTTATTTTAGTGTCAAGAAAGAGCAAAAATGCACAATACCATGACTGGATAAATACACAAATAACCCACACATAGGAGAGGGGAGCTTACGACGACGTTTCGGTCCAACTTGGACCATTTACAAAGTCCAAATTGGACCGAAACGTCGTGGTAAGCTCCTCTGTCCTATGTGCGGGTTATTTGTGTATTATTTTAGTATCATCTGCAAATGATGATACAAGACGGGTGTGTGAATCTGTCTGCTATGAGGATGAGAAACAGTAGAAGTGCCAGGATAGTTAGTGCCTTGGGAAACTGAACTTCTTAATTCTTAACAAAGGGATCAGCAAAACTATTACAAAAATATTCAACTCAGAAGCACTAACATCACACCTCATAAAAATCTTGGAAAGGATTTTGAGACGCCAAACAACTGTTTTTATGGAGAAACAAGAACTACACAAGGAACATCAACATGGCAATATCAATATGGCAAAATTACGTAGGCTCCGGAAGAAAGGCAAAACTTTGATGCAATCTACACGGGTTTTGGAAAGGCATTTGACAAAAGCGACCATACAGAAAGTGGCCACAGGAGCACATCTATGACCTGTTTGGAATAGCTCCTAAAATGAGATCATGTACAAGAAGATAAGTTGAGAAATATACACTCAAATTTCTAACAATCACAAGGAGTGGTAGTTAACCAAGCAAAGTTCAGTCTCAGGAAATAAAAAATAAATGTTTAGTACCCCAAGACCCCGTCCTAGTCTCACGACTGTTTCTCATCATAGCAGACACACAAGAACACTAGCCACATCTTCGTATAACTTTCTGCCGATGATACGAATAGTGTCTTCCAATGGGCAAACGAAAATATTATCATCATTTCCTTTGGTATGGAAAGAATGAAGACCATAAAACAAGCACGATATACAGAACACAGGCTGCCCATATCATATAACGTAAGGAACACGTAAAAAACGATTTAGGAATAATTGTTAGAGATTGTCACTAGAAAAACAATATGGCAAATAAAGTGAATGCCGGGAAAATGACAGAGTGGATACTAGAGATATTAAAATAAAAACAATGTTATCGATAGTACTTTTCAAATACTACTATTTTAGTCGTGAGACTAAAATATTTGTTCACAGCGCCTCTCAAGGCAGGAGAGACAACAGAGCTAGAAAATGTACAGATCTTGTGTACTGCCCAAATATAGTCTATAAAATATTTAAACTACTGGGAACTCCTCTAGTCAAAATTCTTGGATTCTCCTCTCTGAAAAGGAGAGGAGATATCTGATAATACATACAGTACATGGAAATCCCTAACCTGCTCACTACTGTAACAATTTACTAGAAAGAAATGGGAGACAGTGTGGAATAAACCCAGTGAAAAGTAGGTAATTAGACAACGTTGTCAATATCCGCAGCTCATAATTCTCAATTATAAAGGAAGTAGGTACCAGAAATATTGCTGAAACGAAGACAGAGCTTTTCATGAAGAATTGGACAGATTTTCTTATACTAGTGCTGGATCAGTCAAGCTGTGACGGCTATGGGTCTGCGGGCCACTAGCACAGCCTGACTGACCAAGCAGTGAACAGGAAAACCTAGCTTGAAGCCGGGCTCGGGGGGTAGAACCCTCGCCGCTAATCACAGGTAACACACAGGTGGGGAAAAAAATTCCCTTTGCACCGAAAAACATATGGCTGATTTTCCTTCTTTTCCCCAATCCCCTGCTGTCCGTACCCATCCCCTGCTGTCCGTGCCCATCCCCTGCTGTCCGTACCCATCCCCTGCTGTCCGTGCCCATCCCCTGCTGTCCGTGCCCATCTTGCATCTTGTGGGTCGCATTCAGAAAGAAAAAATATGTTAGAAAACTCCAACCCCGCTGAAATTTACCTGCAATTTGTTTCAATAATTTTCCTACTCGCGAGGGTAGGCCTAAGGCAACGCCTGCCTGGTCAACAAGGCTCACGATGTAGGTGGCCCGCCTGCCCACATATACATTACAGCCACAGCCTGTAGGCTTGGAATAACTGTAATTAAATCTGAATGTAATTAATTACAATTTTTGTAGGAACTGTAATTGAACTTTTAGACAAAGTAATTGTAATTGAGTGTTGTCAAATTAATACCTGCTTAAATTACATCATAAAACTGCGGTACTGTGATGGACTAATAACAAAATGAAAGTACACATCAAATGGTACATAACTGTACATTCTGATGTGATTTTCATTATGTGTGTCGGGTCCAGTACTTGTACTGGTGAGTGCCGGGTGTGCCAGTTTCCTCCGTCACAGTTCAGACTTGCTCATGGATGGCTCTAATTTTTTCCTGCAAAAAGACTTTAGTTATAACTGTTTTGTGTCAAAAGTTTTATTTATTTTATGATTTCAATGAGTAACATTTTATTAAGTAAAAGGACACAAATGCAACTAATGTGACATTTTATTGTGGCAACGTTTCGCTCTCCAGGAGCTTTATCAAGCCGAGCGAAACGTTGCCACAATAAAATGTCACATTAGTTGCATTTGTGTCCTTTTACTTAATATTTTGTCAGTAATTCTACCAATATTATTACGAGTAACATTTTGAAAGTGTCGTGAGACGTTATGGAAAAAAAAATATTTTTGAGAACAGGAAGCCACTGGTTATGAAATCTCTAATGGCTAAGCATTTATGTTTCACTAACAATTCTAACTCACTAACGTCTTTGGACGAGGTGTAAAGTGAACGAGAATTTATTTTTATTTAGATTTCTAATCCTTGGCAATAAGAATTTCTTATATGGTAGTTTTATAACATAGTTGGCTCTCAAGTTATTTCTTAAATATTTTATGCAGTTTCATGAGAACAAGGTCAGTGGGAGAACAAATAGGGTAATTAAAATGGAGTTGTGATAAATGGTTCAGAAAACCGAAAAGTTGAAGAATTAGACACTTGTGCAACATTTGGGAATTTTTACTGAGGAAACGTTTCGCCACGCAGCGGCTTCATCAGTCCAATACAAAGAAGAATGGTGGAAGAGAAGAGGAGATTGAGGAAATCAGTCCCTTAGCCTGGAATCGATGGGTTCAATCCATCCGATGGACTGAACCCATCGATTCCCTCAAATCTCCTCTTTTTCCACCGTTCTTCTTTGCACTGGACTGATGAAGCCACTGTGTGGCGAAACGTTTCCTCAATAAAGATTCCCAAATACTGCACAAACGCCTCATTCTTGATGGTGTTACTACATCGTTAATATTATAATTTTCTCTCCTTGTTTTTAAATAACATTTTTCACCACTGTTATACGAGTTATAATGCTTAATAACGCAGCCTGACTGATGAATATTAATTGCTAAGACAACCAGGGATTTGATGGTAAGTCTCCTTATGCACGAACGGAGTGTACTGAAGAGTCTTCGTCCCCTTACACTTACCGAATTCTCATCACGCCACTATTTTGCACTGTAACTATTTTGCACCATACTGCAACCTACTTCACAAAATTCAGTCAGACGCTTGACTGAATTTATACAAACTGTGAAGGATTTCTGTACGTTGTACAACTCTGCAATTTCTCCTGCCTTGAAGGGGCACTTAAAATGCAACAGTATTCCAGCCTGGAGAGAACATGTGATTTGGAGTATATTATTGGCTTGCCATCTCTTGTTCTGAAAGTTCTAGTTATTCAGCCTATCATTATCCATACTACTGTGACAATAACATTGTTATGATCTTTGAATGAGAGATCCTGACACATGTACACCTAGCCAGGAAAGCACACCAGGATGCACACGTACACACAGGAGCTGTGAATCGACCCTGTAACCACATATATGCGAGTACACACTTAGCCAGGCCTACCACACAAAGGCGTACATGTACACACACACATACCTAGCCAGGCCTAACACCTGGCGGTACACCAACCCACTTTGCCAAGAAATCAATAGAAGTCTAGACGGGTAGTGGGTACGCCAGGGCCAGCCAGACTTTCGCCAACCAATACCACCCACCCGTACAACAGTCAGTTCGCCATACCACTCGCCCACCCAACAAACCGCCCACATATATATTACATGTGGCTGGTTTCGAGGATTATACGCAGCCCGGCCTGACACCAAGCCTTTTTGTTGACCGTTTGATCAACCAGGCTGTTGGTGTTAGCGGCGCGAAGGCCCCCCTCCACACACATATATATATATATATATATATATATATATATATATCACGACCCGCCAGGAGACAGTATTCCGATATCTTCTTGATAACTTATAATTTCGCTCTGGTAATATTTCTGATATCTGCTGGTAGTTGCTTGAAGACTTTTGGACATGCAGAATGTTCTTACAAGCAGACATTTTCCTCTAAGAAACACTGACATTTTCCTGTATTCTTAAAAAAACACTATATTATGGGAGAACTAAAACAATTAACCCACCTTGGTCTTCTCCTCCCAACTACATTAATTTCCAAGTAATCCACTTACCGGTAATCCTTAATCCGGTAGTAATCACTCTGGAGGTGGAGGTGGCTGGGTGTGCCTAGTGAGTGGGTGGAGGTGGCTGGGTGTGCCGAGTGGGTGGAGGTCGTTGGGTGTGCCGAGTGGGTGGAAGTCGTTGGGTGTGCCCAGTGAGAGGGTGGAGGTGGGTGGGTGTGCCCAATGAGTGGGTGGAGGTGGGTGGGTGTGCCCAATGAGTGGGTGAAGGTGGGTGGGTGTGGTGAGTGGGTGAAGGTGGGTGGGTGTGGTGAGTGGGTGGGTGGGTGTGGTGAGTGGGTGGGTGGGTGTGGTGAGTGGTTGGGTGGGTGGGTGTGGTGAGTGGGTGGGTGGGTGTGGTGAGTGGGTGGAGGTGGGTGGGTGTGCTGAGTGGGTGGAGGTGGGTGGGTGTGCTGAGTGGGTGGAGGTGGGTGGGTGTGGTGAGTGGGTAGGTGGGTGGGTGTGCTGAGTGGGTGGAGGTGGATGGGTGTGCTGAGTGAGTGGGTGGGTGGAAGTGGGTTACAATAAGAGGAAGGTGTAGACAGTGTTTGCCAGCTGCCGTGCTCTATCATGAGTGACGTGATCAAGTGCCTGGCACGAGACCCTCGTTGCTACAGCTGTAGCTGCTGCTGTTGCTGCTGCTGTTGCTACAGCTGCAGCTGTTGCTGCTGCTGCTGGAGCTGTTACTCCAGCAGATATTGCTTTTACAGCTGTTGCAACTATCGCCGTTATAGTTGTTGCTGTAAATGCTGCAGCTAAACTTGAATGAGTGTCAGAGATCTCCGACTTTTCAACTCCCTTCGTGTACAAGGAGAATGATCAACAAGTCTCTGGCTATCTTCAAAAATGAACTGGACAAGTTCCTTAAATCAGTTACTGACCAGCCAGACTGTGTTCATACGTTGCACTGCGCGCGGCCAACAATCTGGCTGATCAGCCTTTGAGCTACCAGGAGGCCTGGTCTGGGACCGGGCCACGGAGGCGCTAAACCCCGGAAACATCCTTCAGGTATTACTGGTGTACTTGTCGCTGTTAGTACTATGTTGCTGCCTCTCTAGTTACTACCAATGTTGGTTGTGCTTACTTGAAAATTTTCTTGAGGACGATTCTGGGTATGACCACCCCCGCGGCCAGGCCTCCTGGTTGATGGCCTGATCAACCAGACCATCAACCAAGTGCTACCCGCACGCAGTCTATGTATGCACCACAGCCTGGCTCATCAGGAAGTGACTTGAGGAACTTGTCCATTTACCTCTTGACGACACCCAGGGGTTTGTTGGTAATCCCACTTACGTATGAAGGAAGGGTAATGAAGAGAGTTGACCCCTTCACATTTGTTGAGTTTCTCTTTGTGAGTTTTCTAGTTTTCTGCACATTCTCCAGGTCTGCAATGTCGCCCTGCCTAGAGGGAACAAGCCACTCAGAGAGCATCATTCGCCTGACATTTCTTATTTTAAAGAGTCTAGTTATCCTGTTGCCTATAAAGAATGAGACACTTGTGCATCATTTTATAATCTTAACTGCGAAAACGTTTCGCCAGCCAGCAGCTTCTTCAGTCCAATACAGAATATAACAGTGGAAAATGAAGAGTTTGAGGTAATCAGTACCTCAGCCTGGAGTCGATCTGTCGATCTTGAGAAATATACAGCATATGTGAGAAGTTGCTTATATACTGCAGTAAGGTGAGTAGAAGCAGGCGGCGGAGTCACCATTGAACAAATCCACTAGTATAAGTAGGTCATGCCTATACGTAGGTTAGGCGAGCGTTGAGAAAATCCCTGTATTAATTAAGATCTCAAGATGTTGCTGTGTCTGACAGGTGACGAAAATGGTTTTACAGATCGACAAGTGTCAGTCTGTAAACCATTTTCATTTATCCTGCCCATCTTTATCTTTGAGGTAGTGATAGTGATGCTGTTGTGGTCCTTCACGGTAAAATCTGACAATTACTCCCGGGCCTCTCACATTTAGTCTTCCACTACTGATTCCAGCTAATTTTATACCCCTTTATATTTGATATACCTTTGAGGAGTTTCGAGAGATTTTCTACTCCCGGAGCCCGGCCTTGAGTCAGGCTCTTCTGGTGCTTGCCTGGTCAACCAGGCTGTTGCTGCTAGTGGCCCGCTGATCCACATATCCATCCCAGCCTGGTTGATCTGGTACCTGGTGAAGATACTTGTCCAGTTTCTTCTTGAAGACTTCTATCCTTGTCCCAGGAGTGTTTCTGATATCTTCTGGTAAGATGTTGAATAGTCTGGAGCCACGGATGGTGATACAATGTTCTATTGTGCCAACGGAGCCCCTGCCTTTCATTGGATTTATTTTGCACTTCCTCCCATATCCCCTCACTTCAGTATGTTGTTATGGCAGTGTGCAGATTTGGGATAAGGTCCCCAAGTACTTTTCATGTACATATCACGTAGCCCCGGAAGCATCCTTTAGGTATCATTCAGGTACGCTGGACCTGGTGCTACCACTAGAGGCGCTGAAGACGACCTGGGGGAGAGAAACCCTGAAGGTGGTGGTAACATGGAGAGTGAGCTAGCTTGTAACTACATAACACCGTAAGCATTCTTCCAAGCCTGGCTTACCATGGTACCACACACCACACCACTACCATCAACCTTCACAACATTGCACACCACTAACAATAGCCTCTCCATCTAACTCGACACATAACTCGTGAAACACTACAAAACACCACTGACAGTGTGTAACAAGTAGCACATTCATCATCTCCACCCACAACAACACCCACCCACAATTATATACTGAAGACCAGTTCTTGCTCTGCTTTATTGCACCGATAACAACACTGGTTTGTGGGCAAAAGGGATATACTATCACTTAAGAATGCTTCTATCTCAAAAATAGCATGCCATTCTGGCACCACAAATGATAATCGTGCTGATCTCAATGTTGTCTGTGATGCTCCGACACCATCTTGCCAGACGTATACTCCCAGGTCTCCATTGTTTTTGTGGATAAAACCTACATTTTTATTAGTTTAAGTGGCCCAATACAACCAAAACTAACTTAAATAAAATGATGCTTGCAGGTTTACATAATGCATCTAGAAATTTACTTTGGGAACCCCGTAAAAAAAAAAAAAAGATACTAAGATCCCAGACCAAGCCTGTTGGATCAAGGTCTGATCAACCAGGCTGTTACCTGGGGATACTGGGGATAGTTTGTACTATAGTCCCCTTTCATTCCCTCCACCCCCAAGACCTGTTATCACACTCAAGAGGAAAAAGCAGCGGAAGTCTTCACCTGTCAGTCCATCTACCATTAACGTCCATTACCAAGAGTGCACATGAACAGATGGCTTCCGTCCATTCATACCATCACTACTAAGAACCTATCTAACACGTTCTCACGGGTATTTGTGGTCTACCTCCCTACCTGCTCATGGTTCAAAGGGATCACCATCCCTGCAGCCCAGTCCTGGACCTGACTCCTGGTTGATGTTCTGATCAGACTACTGGTACACCTATGATATACCTTCGATGAGTTTTTCTATTCCCAGAGCCCAGCCTTGGGCTAGGCTAGTCTGGTGCTTGACTAGTCAACAAAGTTGTTGCTGCTGCTGGTGGCCCGCTGACCCACATATCCATCACAGCCTGGTTGATCCGGCACCTGATGAAGATGTCCAGTTTCCTCTTGAAGACTTCTACACTTGTCCCAGCAGTGTTTCTAATATATTCTGGTAAGATGTTGAATAGTCTGGCGCCGCAGACGTTGATATATTGTTCTCTTAGTGTGCCCACTGAATCCCTACGTTTCACTTGGTTTATTTTGCCCTTCCATATCTCTCACTCCAGTATGTTATGGTATTGTACAGATCTGGAACAAGTCCCTCAAGTACTTTCCAGGTATATATTATCATGTATCTCTCTCTTCTCCGCTCCAGTGAGTACATAGTATTTAAGACTTTAAGGCGTTCCCAGTAATTTAAATATATTATTGGCTCTGTGCGGGCCATAAACGATCTCTGTACTTGTTCCAGGTCTGATATTTCTCCTGCCCTGAATAGGGTCGTCAGCAATGAGCAATATTCAAAATGACAGAGCACAAGCTATTTGAAAATTGCCACCACTGACATTATTTCCCTTGTTTTGAAAATTCTCAT
>WNWK01009751.1:45000-74559 GCA_009830355.1 Cherax destructor
GTCCAGTGTACAAACCACAGCCAGGCTGGTCAGCAACTGAACTGAGGAACCTGTCAAGTTCTCTCTTGAAGACAGATATGAGGTTGGCTGGTAATTCCCCTAAAGCAAGAAGAGTCGGGGACCTCTGATACTCATCGAGTGTCAGAGTTTGTGTAAAATTTGTCTTCAAGTACAGTGAAGACCATGTTATAATGATCCAATAATTGGGAGAGGTTGCAGCGACCTACGCTATACCTTTAATATACCTTTGAAGAGTTTCGAGAGTTTCACTACTTTCTGAGCCCGGCCATGGGCCAGGCTCGTCTGGTGCTTGCCTGGTCAACCAGGCTGTTGCTGCTGGAGGCCCCCTGCCTCACATATCCATCACAGCCTGGTTGATCTGGCACCTGGTGAAGATACTTGTCCAGTTTCCTCTTGAAGGCTTCTACACTGGTTCCAGCCGTGTTTCGGATATCTTCTTGTAAGATGTTGAATAGTCTGGGACCCCGGATGTTGATGCAGTGTTCCCTTATTGTCCCCACCGCACCCCTGCTACTCACTGGGTTTATTTTACTCTTCCTTCCATAGCTCTCACTCCAGTATGATGTTGTTATGGCAGTGTGCAGATTTGGGAAAAGGCCCTCAAGTACTTTCCAGGTATATATTATCATGTATCTCTCTCTCCGCGTTTACGGCTCAATGTGAGCCGTAAACGATCTCTGTATTTGTTCCAGCTCTGATATTTCTCCTGCTTTGAACGGGGCCGTCAGCACTGAGCAATATTCTAAGTGAGGGAGCACTAGCGATTTGAAGAGTGTCACCATCGGCAATATTTCCCTTGTTTTGAAAGTTCTCAATACCCACCCCATCATCTTCCTAGCTGTTGTGATCTTTGTCTTGTTATGGTCTTTAAAAGACAGATCAGCAGACATAATTATTCCCAAGTCCTTTACATGTTCCTTTCGTTCTATTTGGTGACCCTCTTGAGTTTTGTATATAGTGTTCCTTTTGAGTTCTTCATTTTTTCCATACCTAAGCAGCTGAAACTTATCACCATTGAACGTCATGTTGTTCTCCACTGCCCATTGGAAGACCCTGCTTATGTCCTCTTGTAATTTTTCAGTGTCCTCTACCGTAGTGACTTTCATGCTTATTTTAGTGTCATCTGCAAATGATGATACAAAAGTGTTCTGGGTGTTTTTATCTATGTCTGCTATGAGGATGAGAAACAACAGAGGTGCCAGGACAGTGCCTTGGGGCACTGAGCTTTAGACCTCGCTGATGCTGGATCTTGCCCTGTTCACTACTACTTTTTGTGTTCTGTGTGTTAGGAACTCGAAAATCCATCTGCCTACCTTCCCCGTAATGCCCATGGCCCTCATTTTCTGTGCTATCACTCCATGATCGCATTTGTAAAACGCCTTTGCAAAATCTGTGTAAATCACAGCTGCGTTTTGGTCGTCTTCCAATGCCTCCGTAATTCTGTCATAATGGTTCAGCAGCTGTGACAGGCATGATCGTTCCGCTCTAAAGCCATGCTGGTTCGAGTTATGTTGGTTGTGCTGGTCCATGAAGTTTGTAATCTGCCGTCTATCACTCTTTCGAAGATTTTTATGATGTGAGAAGTTAGGGCTACTGGTCTGTAATTTTTAGCTAGTGCTCTACTACCTCCCTTATGCAAAGGAGCTATGTCTGCACTCTAAGTCCTCCGGTATTTCACCTAGATCTAAGCTCTTTCTCCAAAGAACACTAAGGGCTCTTGCTAATGGTACTTTGCACTTCTTTATAAATAAAGCATTCCATGAATCTGGTCCAGGTGCTGAGTGAGTGGGCATGAGTGGGCTAAACCCATGTTGCGGTTTGCAATTGTTGTGATTCTATGTGTTTGGTAATCTTTCATAAACTCTTTCAAAGATTTTGATAATATGGGCCTCAAGCATTTTATGGAGAAGCCTGGACACCAAGTGTCATCCCACTCATTAAAAACCACTTTATTGACTTTATTGCCCCACTTCAAAAAGGCGGCAGTGAAGCAACTGCGAAAAACTATACCTCTGGGTCTCTTCAAGAGGAAACTTGACAAGTTCCTCAGATCTGTTCCTGACCAGTCTGACTCTAGTCCGCACACTGGATTACGTGCTACCAGCAATAAGAGTCTGGTTGATCAGGGTTTGAACCACAGGGGGGTTTGGTCCGAGACCTGGAAGCATTTTTCGAGAATCGTTCAAGGATCTCCAGCTGTCTTGGAAGACCCCATCGAGAGCATGCTAAAGCATTATGCCACAGGTCAAGACTCGTGCAACTGAAAATTTATCAAAAAATAGATGAAATCACTGTCTTTTATAGAGAATCCGCCTGAGCACAGGACTCATCCCATTTGATGGATACCTCAAGGATGCTTCCAGGGATCAATACCTCTGCCTGGTCCCAGACCAGGCCTCCTGGTGAATCAAGGCATGATCAGCAAGGCTGTTACTGCTGGTCGCACGCAGTCCAATGTACGAAACACAGCTCGACTGGTCAAGAACTGATCTGAGGAACTTTCCCAGTTCTCTACTGAAAACAGTCCGCGATTTATTGGTAATTCCCATTATGCATGGAGGGCATTGACGAGTCGAGGATCTCTGACACTCAAGAGTTCTCTCTCACTGTACTCGTCACGCCCCTGCTTTTTACTGGCGGTACTTTGCACCGTTTGCATAGTCTCTTCCTTTCACACGGAGTGAATCCATTGTGCAGGTTTGGGACCAGTCCCTTTAGGATTTTCCAGATGCAAATTATGAAGTTCATTTCTCGCCTACGTTTCAAGGAATACAGTTGAGACTTCGAGAGATCCCAGTAGTTAGGATGGTTGAGTATATACTACAGACAGCGAAAGTTCTCTACGTTTTCTAGTTCAGCAGTCTCGCTTGTCTTGAAGGGAGCTGACAGTATAACCATTGGCTCAGTCTCTCTTATCGTAAAAGTTTCAGTCCTCCACCCTATCATTTCCTTCGCAAGGTAGAGAAATTTAAAAACGCATATATTGCCCCACTTCACAAACTTGGCAGTAAAGCAATCATAAAAACTTTAAACCAATACAACTAATCTCACACATTATCAAATGCGTCCTAAGAAGCAAGATTACCAGACACATGGAATCACAATCAACAGCAGTATGAGCTTAAAGCAGGTCGCTCCTGTCTGTCACAATTGCTAGATCAATACGACATGGCCTTGAATGCAGTGGGGAAGACGAACTAAATATTGATGTAGTATCCAAAATAGGCAAAAACATAAATCATTGCATGGTGACATTCTTTGCTGATGACACCAAGATCTCTGAGTAGCGTCCATCGAAGACAGGAAATTTTCAAGAAGATATAAATCAGGTCTTACTGTGGGCCTCGGACAACAAAATAATGTTCAATGAGGATAAGTTTTCAGGTGCTCTGCTATGGAAGAATGCAGGGAATAAAGCTACGACAAACTCTTATAATTCAATAGAGGGAAAGTATCACGTGAAAGAGTGTTCCTGGGGCGTGTTCAAAGGGTCAAAGCCCTCGCGGCCAGGTCAGATACCAGGCCTCCAGGAGCATGACCTGATTAACCAGGATGTTGGTGCTAGCTACAAGAAGTGAAATGTAAACACCATAGTCAGGTTGATCGGCAACTGACTTGAAGAACTTGTCCAGTTCTCCCTTGAAGACAGCCCGAGGTCTCTTGGTAATCCCCCTATGTATGATGGAAGGGTATTGAAAAGTCTTGCTCCCTTTACACTTATGAGTCTACCAAGGGGGCTTTGACCCCCGAAAACATCCATCACGCATTCTTCAGGTATTGTTATTGCCCTGCTGAAATCTCCCAGCTCAGGCAAATAGGTATCATTACTTCACGTATAAAACCCAGCCTGTGATTGAATATGACAAGCAAACAGCTTTAAGTAGTTACTAGAATTAAGTAGTTACTAGATACCAGGTACAGTACGTGTATTCTCAATGCAGAAGCGCACTGCTGGTGTTCCTACAATGTAACTATCATACAGAATAGGATTGCCTCACACAGCGGGTTTACCAATTTAAAAAAAAAAAAAAAAAACTTCCCTTCCCTTCCCGTCCCCCCTTCCTTCCTTCCTCCCTCCCTCCCCTCTCTCTCCCCTTCTCCCTCTCTCTCATCTCCCTCTCTCTCCCCTTCTCCCTTTCTCTCCCCTTCTCCCTCTCTCTCCCCTTTTCCCTCTCTCCCCCTTCTCCCTCTCTCCCCCCTTCTCCCTCTCTTTCCCCTTCTCCCTCTCTTTCCCCTTCTCCCTCTCTTTCCCCTTCTCCCTCTCTTTCCCATTCTCCTTCTCTTTCCCCTTCTCTCTCTCTCTCTATTTACCCTTCTCCCTCTCTTTCCCCTTCTCCCTCTCTTTCCCCTTCTCCCTCTCTTTCCCCTTCTCCCTCTCTTTCCCCTTCTCCCTCCCTCCCCTCCCTCCCTCTCCAACAGCAATGAAGAAAAGCTTTGGGCAGGAAGACCAGTTATCACGTGATAAGTTTGAGTGACGTCACATCCGCTTACCACAAGTCACGGGATGATCTTGACACTGATGGTGAAACATGGCACACAACGACAGGTGTGCCATTGTGTGTGTAAACACAAACTCCACTGTCAACAGTTGGTCTGATGTACCACCTGTCATGGTATTTAACCTTACCCACCCACCTACGTATCTATCTCTATGTCTCCGTCAGTCCGTCCGTCTGTCCGTCTCTCTCTCTCTATCTGTCTGTCTGTCTGTCTCTCTCTCTTTCTCTCATCCTGCCGCACTTGTCACTTATCAGCATTGCCTTCTATGCCTCTATTTTATTCTTGCATTAGTCCTTGGTCATCCATAATAATCATCGTGTAGAAGTTTTCAAGAGGAAACTCGACAAGTTCCTACTCCAAGTAGCAGTTCAACCTGGTTGTGATGGATATGAGGGGCAGCGAGCCGCCACCAGCAACAGCCTGGTTGACCAGTCTCGCACCAGACAAGCCTGGCCTAGGGCTGGGCTGCTAGCCTAGTAAAAGCCCCTTAACCCATCAAACGTATATCAAAAGGTATATCGTTATCTTCCTACGCTGAACATTCCAAATCACAGTGTGTATGTGGCTCGTTATCTTAGCAGCCTAGCTGGCACCAGTCGAGTCTGGTCCTTGGCCGGGCTCCGGGAGTAGAAAGACTCTCGGAACTCATCAAAGGCCATGGAGCTATCTTCACAGGCCAGGCAGGAACCACGGATACATACATGTGGCCGGTTTATAAGCATAAAACTAAACCAAACTGCGATGTAACAAATTAATGAGATGTTGCATAACACGGGAAAAAAATAACTGAGCGAGGAGAGACTCTTTGTCACAAGACGCATAAACTAGTTCACGTATCCTTGTGTGTCATCACTGCCACCATCTGATCACTTGGAGGAATAAACACCGAAAGAAATGTATAAATACGTAAATGTGCTCTGCTAATTACTATAGGCTGAGAGAGAGGTGAGCAGGTACCCAAATGGCAATATGACTCTCACAGTCTGCCAGCTGCCCCCGTAGTCATCTTGCCCGCTGCACCAGCTTCACAGCCTGCCAGCAGGCCAGATAATCTTCACACCCACCAAATAGGTATAATATAAGCAAATATCCACCATATAATACAGCTGAGTTACACAGAGAACATTTGTTCTCTATGTAACAAACCAGCATCCTGTCCTCTACACACACACACACACACACACACACACACACACACACACACACACACACACACACACACACACACACACACACACACACACAAAGAAGGTCTTCGACACAGTTCCTCACAAGAGATTAGTGCAAAAGCTAGAGGATCAGGCACGTATAACAGGAAGGGCACTGCAATGGATCAGAGAATACCTGACAGGGAGGCAACAATGAGTCATGGTACGTGATGAGGTATCACAGTGGGCGAATGTGACGAGCGGGGTTCCACAGGGGTCAGTCCTAGGACCAGTGCTATTTTTGGTATATGTGAATGACATGATGGAAGGGTTAGACTCAGAAGTGTCCCTGTTCGCAGATGTGAAGTTAATGAGGAGAATTAAATCAGATGAGGATCAGGCAGGACTACAAAGAGACCTAGACAGGCTAGACGAGTGGTCCACCAGCTAGCTCCTCGAATTTAACCCCACCAAATGCAAAGTCATGAAGACCGGGGAAGGGCAAAGACCGCAGACAGAGTATAGGCTAGGTGGCCAAAGAATGCAAACCTCACTCAAGGAAAATGATCTTGGGGGTGAGTATAATACCAAGCACATCTCCTGAGGCACACATCAACCAGATAACTGCTGCAGCATATGGGCGCCTGGCAAACCTGAGAATAGCGTTCCGATACCTCAGTAAGGAATCGTTCAAGACTCTACACCGTGTACGTCAGGCCCATACTGGAGTATGCAGCACCAGTTTGGAACCCACACCTGGTCAAGCACGTTAAGAAATTAGAGAAAGTGCAAAGGTTTGAAACAAGGCTAGTTCCAGAGCTAAGAGGAATATCATACGAATAAATGTTAAGGGAAATCGGCCTGACGACACTGGAGGACAGGAGGGTTAGGGAAGACATGATAACGACATACGAAATACTGAGAGGAATAGATAAGGTGGACAGAGACATGATGTTCCAGAGAGAGATGGGACACAGAAACAAGGGGTCACAATTGGAAGTTGAGGACTCAGAAGAGTCAAAGAGATGTTAGGAAGTATTTCTTTAGTCAAAGAGTTGTCAGGAAGTGAAATAAAACTGACGAAAATGTTACAAACTGAAGTGAAATATTCCTGACAAACTCTATAAATCACAACCAACAGAAAATTCACGTGTGTGGGTACTATGCTTGGGGCACTTTAGATATGTACAGTCGCTAATCCAACGAAATGCCATATATGTCGTTCCAAGACCCGATGAAAGTATTTTCATCAAACAATGTGTTATAGTTCAGGAAACAAGCATCCACACCACACCACATCACTGCCCCCGGAGTGCTGTCCCACACCACGCCTCAACTTGTCACTGCCCCCAGAGTGCTGTCCCACACCACGCCTCAACTTGTCACTGCCCCCGGAGTGCTGTCCCACACCACGCCTCAACTTGTCACTGCCCCCGGAGTGCTGTCCCACACCACGCCTCAACTTGTCACTGCCCCCGGAGTGCTGTCCCACACCACGCCTCAACTTGTCACTGCCCCCTGAGTGCTGTCCCACACCACTCCTCAACTTGTCACTGCCCCCGGAGTGCTGTCCCACACCACGCCTCAACTTGTCACTGCCCCCGGAGTGCTGTCCCACACCACGCCTCAACTTGATGACCTAATCATAAGACTTTTGGTGCTGGTTGCACGAAATCAAACATATACATGTACACCATAGCCTGGATGATCAGGAATTGACTTGAAGAACTTATCAAGTTTCCCTTGAAGACAGTCATGAGTCTGGTAAATTCCCTTCATATATGAGGGGAGAGTGTTGAAGTCATACCTTTGAAGAAGAGTTTCGAGAGTATCTACTCTCTGAGCCCGGCCATGGGTCATGGGCACTGCTTCTATGTTTGTCATTGGGGGTATTGTGTATTGTCTGCCGTAACTCTTGTTCAAGAAAGTAGTGATTTTAGGCGTGCAAATCTGGGTCAGATCCCATCAGAATTATCGAGGTGCAAATTATGATACATCCTTCTGGTCTTCATGAGACTTAGGCATTACGAATAACATAGGTGTTTGGCTGAATATATGAAGACAGTTAAGATCTCTTCACATTTTCCAGATCTGCGATTTTGCCTGCCTTAAAATGGGCTGTTAGTGCACAGCAATATCCAATCTATACCGATGAAAGATTCCAAAGTTTCCTACTCTTGCAGCTCGGCCGTGGGCCAGGCTTGTCTGGTGCTTTCCTGATCAACCAGGCTGTTACTGCTGGCGGCCCGCTGGCCCACATATCTATCACAGCTTGGTTAATTTGGTACTTGGAGGAGGAACATGTCCAATTTCCTCTTGAAAACTTCTACACTTGTTCCGGCAGCAGTTTCTGATATCCTGTTATTTCCTTTACTTATAAAGAAATCTAAGCAACTATATTGTGCCATCAGGTTCCAATCATTATTATAATAAAAACGAAGCGCTAAACCTACAAGGGATCAGGTTCCAAGAAATAAAGGATATCAAAAAGACTCGGAAAACACTCAAATACTCTGCGCTCACGCAAAATTAAGACCAAAGAAATTGCACTGACGAGACCTAACAGTAACACTTGTGATCCTTGTGATCTTCTGACATTATCACTTTGGGTATCCTTCAGGTATCCTACGTCCTTCACAATCACCTTGAGTACTACTTGTAGTAATATTTTCAGAGCACTGACCTTATAGGTCACTCGGCGCTCATAGCAGCAAACATATTGTGAAACACACACGCGCACGCACGCATGCACGCACGCGCGCGCACGCACGCACACGCGGGAAAACATTTGACCTCCGAGTCGGAAATATGACGCGAACAAACGTACATACAAGACACTGACATTGTATTCATGTCAAAAACCAGGCAGTAAGCGGTATTTTTGACAGTTTGAATACTGTAATGTAAATGGTTTAAAAAACCCACAAGTTGAAGACTGAGACATTTGTGCAACATTTGAATACCTTTATTGTAGAAACATTTCGCCAGCCAGTGGCTTCTTCAGTCTAATGACTCACGAAATCGTAATGACACGATTGCAAACGTGTCGGTCTGGAGTTTTATGACTCTCTGATCGCGAGTTCTATCCCCGCCCGTGGTATGGTTTCATGCCAGTCATTGGTTACCTTATTATTGCAATATTGTAAGTTGCAAGCACAAACAACCTGGCTGACCAGTCCATCAACCTGCAAGTCTTCTCAGAGACTCTGGACGTAACAGGCGTTTTCATGCTAGTAAAAAATTCAAGTTGTTTTTGGAACCCGTCATCAAGAATCAAGAGGCAACCTGATAAGCTTTTTTTTTATTATTAAATTAGTTCCTGATCAGCAAAATTATGTTGCTACGTTAGACCAACAGTCTTATTGATCAGGCTATCAGACAGGAGTCCTGCTCTAGTGGCGAGAGACAGCAATCAACTACAGGTAACTTACAGGTAACCATCTCCGGTACATCATTAAATTATCGGATCAGGTCCGAGTTCCTCCACCTAAATCACCATCAAATTTCTTCCTTAAGCTGAATAGAAATCTTAATCTCTCACGTCAGGGAAAATAAAAGTTTGTGTTTCAGCTGAAAGTTTCTGCCTCAGTTGCTAAAGTGAAAAGTGAAAATTTCTGGCACAGTTTTGGGAGGACTTCCTCGTAAACTTGGCGCTCCCAATATAAAGTTAAATCCTCCTTAGTGCGCCCCTCTGGGAAGAAAGAAGGGGGGGGGTGGCTACCATGAGCAGCAGGAAGAACACTGAACGACACACACACACACACACACACACACACACACACACACACACACACACACACACACACACACACACACACACACACAGGCTAGCGCTCTTGCTTCACGCACGGAGGGCCCGGTTCAATTCCGGCGGGGCCGAAACATTTCGAAGTGTTTCGTACACACACACACACACACACACACACACACACACACACACACACACACACACACACACACACACACACACACACACACACACACAGGCTAGCGCTCTTGCTTCACGCACGGAGGGCCCGGGTTCAATTCCCGGCGGGGCCGAAACATTTCGAAGTGTTTCGTACACACACACACCTTGTGAGATATCTATGACCGACATCGAAGGGATTTCTACTATCTTGGCCTCACGGAATGGGAAGGATTAGAAGAGAAGAGAAGGAAGAGAAGGAAAGAGGGAGGGGAAGGATTAGAAGAGAAGAGAAGGAAGAAAAGGAAAGAGGGAGGGGAAGGATTAGAAGAGAAGGAAGAAAAGGAAAGAGGGAGGGGAAGGATTAGAAGAGAAGGAAAGAGGGAGGGGAAGGATTAGAAGAGAAGGAAAGAGGGAGGGGAAGGATTAGAAGAGAAGGAAAGAGGGAGGGGAAGGATTAGAAGAGAAGGAAAGAGGAGGGAAGGATTAGAAGAGAAGGAAAGAGGGAGGGGAAGGATTAGAAGAGGAGAGAGGGAAGAGAAGGAAAGAGGGAGGGGAAGGATTAGAAGAGGAGAGAGGGAAGAGAAGGAAAGAGGGAGGGGAAGGATTAGAAGAGGAGAGAGGAAGAGAAGGAAAGAGGGAGGGGAAGGATTAGAAGAGGAGAGAGGGAAGAGAAGGAAAGAGGGAGGGGAAGGATTAGAAGAGGAGAGGGGAAAAGGAAGGAAAGAGGGAGGGGAAGAGAATGAAAGAGGGAGGGGAAGGATTAGAAGAGGAGAGGGGAAAAGGAAGGAAAGAGGGAAGGGAAGAGAATGAAAGAGGGAGGGGAAGGATTAGGGGAGAGGTGATGAAGCAGGAAGCACCAGCTGGTTCAAGAGATGCCAGCTGCAGCCTTGAAGACAGCTGGTGCCACTAAGATAGAGTGTGAAGGGAAGGACGCCCTCTGAAACAGCAAGCTGTAGTAATGCAACTAAGGGGAGGGTATTATACTGGAGGGCAGCTTGTTATACTGGTGAGCAGGGTGTTATAATGGAGGGTAGGGTATTATACTGGAGGGCAGGGTATTATACTGGAGGACAATGTTTTATACTGGAGGGCATGGTATTATACTGGAGGACAGGGTTTTATACTGGAGGGCAGGGTATTATACTGGAGGACAGTGTTTTATACTGGAGGACAGGGTTTATACTGGAGGGCAGAGTATTATACTGGAGAACAGGGTGTTATACTGGAGGGCAGGGTGTTATACTGGTGGGCAGGGTATTATACTGGAGGGCAGGGTTTTATACTTGTGGGCAGGGTATTATACTGGAGGGCAAGGTTTTATACTTGTGGGCAGGGTATTATACTGGAGGGCAAGGTTTTATACTGGTGGGCAGGGTATTATACTGGAGGGCAAGGTTTTATACTGGTGGGCAGGGTATTATACTGGAGGGCAGGGTTTTATACTGGTGAGCAGGGTGTCACACTGGTACCCGAAGGATACCTGAAGGACGTTTCCTGTGTTCAACGTCCCCGTAGCCCGGTCCCAGACCAGTTCTCCTTAGGATCAAGGGCTGATCAACCATGTTGTTACTGCTGAACGCACGCAGTCCAACGTACGAATCATAGCCCGGCTGGTCAGGCACTGATTTGAGGAACTTGTCCATTCTCCTCTTGAAGACCACCAGGTGTGTGTTGGTAATTCCTCTTATGAATGGAGGTGTTGAAATCCACCAGCCTAAGACAGGTAGGGCAATGAGGATATCGTCAAGAACTCCATTAGGATTCATCAGCTACAGCAGATGAATCTTCGTTCCAGCAGAGCTGAAATTATTACTTGGGAATTACCATCTCTCAGGAGAGGTAATCCATGGTCCTAGCGTAAACTGCATCTACACTTTACGTTGACTTCGCAAAAGCCTTTAACAAGTGTGATCACGATGCAGGAGCTCACACGATGCGAGCAAACGGAATAACTGGAAAAGTGAGCGAATGGGTATTTAATTTTCTAATGAATAGAACCCAATGAGTAACTGAACAGAGTGAAATCGGAGGTTGGCGTAATGAAAAGCTGTTCCCGGCAGAGTACTGTGGCCCCTGCTCTTTCTCAGTCTCATAACCGACATAGGCAGCAAAATAAATCATAGCCTGGGAGTGGTAATGTCCGAATATCTCACCTTCAAGGACCACAACAATGCCACTATCACATCTACGAGGAAACTGATAGGATGGATAATGAGAACATTCAAGACAAGAGATGCAAAGCCAGTGATGATCCTTTTTAAATCACTTGTTCTCTCTAGGTTGGAATACTGCTGTACATTAACATCCCCATTCAAGGCAGGTGAAATTGCAGATCTAGAGAATGTACAGAGAACCTTTACTGCACGTATAAGTTCCATCAAACACTTTAACTACTGGGAACGCCTGGAAGCACTTGACTTGTACTCACTGGAGCGCAGGCGAGAGAGATATCATAATTTACACCTGGAAGATACTGGAGGGACTGGTTCCCAATATGCACACACAAATCACTCCCTACGAAAGCAAAAGACTTGGCAGGGGATACAACATACCCCTAGTGAAAAGTAGGGGCATCACTAGTACACTATGAGAAAATGCAAAAAGTGTCCGGGGTCCAAGACTGTTCAACAGCCTCCCACCAGCCATAAGGGGCATTACCAGTAGACCCCTGGTTGTCTTCAAGAGGGAGCTGGACAGATACCTAAAGTCGGTGCCGGATCAGCCGGTCTGTGGTTCGTACGTTGGACTGCGTGCGGCCAGCAGTAACAGCCTCGTTGATCAGGCCCTGATCCACCGGGAGGCCTGGTCGTGGACCAGGCCGCGGGGGCGTTGATCCCCATTACCCTCCAGGTAGACTCCAGGTAGATAGCATAGTATCACCATTTGCAGACCATACTAGAATCTGTACGAGTGACATCCACTGAGAACATGGGTAAACTCCAAGCTGATATAAACAGTCTTCCAGTGATCAATGGCAATAATATGATGTTCAGTGAGGACAAGTTTCAGTTACTTCGCTATGGAAAGACTGGAACGGAATATAAGACAAACTCGAATCACTCAATAAAGTGATTAAAGATCTAACATGATCTTGCGATCGTGCGAGATCTCGCCTTCAATTATCACAAGCGTCACTATCACAACCGCAAGGAAAATGATAGGCTTGATAACTAGAACCTTCAAAATACGGGATGCCAAGCCAATGATGAAATTCTCCTAGGCGGGTGAAGTACTGCTGTACTCAAACAGCCTCTTTCAAGGTAGGCGGAATTGTAGACCTGAAGAATGTGCAGAGAACCTTCACTGCTCGCATATATTCAAACACCTAAATTACCGGGAATGTTTGAAGTCCCTCGATATGTATTCCCCGGACGTAGGCGGGATACATAATAATCTACACCTGGAAAATCCAGAAGGATATATCCCAAATCTGGACACACAAATCATTCCCCATAAAAGTAAAAGGCTTAGCAGATAGTGCAAAATACTCCCAATGAAAAGCAGGGGTGCGATGAGCACACTAAGGGAAAACTCAATAAGTGTGAAAGGACCAAGACTTTCAACGTTCTGGACAAATTTCTCAAGTCAGTCAGACCCTGATCAGCCAAGCCGTGGTGCCTGTTAGATTTCGTGTGACTAGGCACCAACAGCTTGGCTGATTTGGCAATCTACGGGAGGCCTGGTCTGGGACCGGACCGCGAGGGCGTTTTACCTTTGGAACACACTCCAGACTCCAGGTCTACTCGCTGCAAATTTTCAAGTATTGGGTACAAGGTGTCCGTGTACCTAATATTAATTAAAAATAAACTAGCAGCAGCAGAGGGGGAAAAAAGCGTAACAGATATAAAAAAAAAATCAACGTAAGTCGCACAGAGAAAAATTTATATTGGCAAAGTTAGCTTAAAAATTTGCCGTTCCTCCCCAACCCTCCAAAGAAAACAGTTTAAGACCATTTTTGGCACGAAACTAAAGTAACAGCCTATGCTAATCTTGATAAAAATTTACGTAATGAAAAACACTACTGACTTAACCTAAGAATTTACATAACTATAGTTCACTATTTTCCTTGGCATACGATTGAGAAGAGGAATCTTCAGATGACCATACTAAAAAAAAGCTGCATAATAAGTAGAGTAAGCGCTGATGAATTAGACACATGTGCAACATCTGGGTATCTTTCCTTTGCAGACGTTTCGCCATCCAGTGGCTTTATCAATGCATGGGCTAAATATGAAGGCTAGAAATGTATACAGAAGGCAGTGGAAGATGAGATAATCAGTCCTTCAACCCAGGAGCACGTGATGAGCACCACAGTCTTGTAGAATATGAAACACAGGCAGGAAGAGTGTTGTTTATATACCAGTCAGGTGAGGTGCAACAGACGAAGATATTATCACTGGTAGGCGGGACTCCTCAGTGTAAGTAGGTCATGCCCAAGAGTTAGGCCAGGAGTTAGCAAGTTGTGGTGTAAGGGCTCTTATCAAGCTACTCTATAATAATAATAATAATAATAATAATAATAATATTTTTTTACAAGTACATGTACAAGGTATACAAGTCTAATGACATCAATGACATACTACTATATAAAAAGCCCCTTGTTATGTCGAGCATTTCGGGCAAATTAAGTCAATTTTGTCCCCAGGATACGACCTACACCAGTCCACTAACACCCAGGCACCTATTTTACTGATAGGTGAACATGGACAGCAGATGTCTTAAGAAAACACGTTCTGTTCCACCCGTACCGGGGATCGACCCCTGGACCTCAGTGTGAGAGCCGAGTGCGCCAGCAATCAATTCTTTTTTTTTTCCTTGTAAATTCTATTGAAAAAGTACATCCGAAATCCAGCATGTGGCAACGGCTTCGTAGCAGGCTCTAAGCAAATTTTGGAAGCACTTTTCTCAATAGCATTCACAAAACCGCCGGGTCACCATCTGGAAAAGACCCGGGCCGGGACAACACCGGCGAACCTACTACTAATTCACAAAAAAAATCACATTATTTAGAGGAGCTTTATAAGAAAACTGACTATAAAGAAATTATTTAAAACTGCCTCAATTTCTGTCTGCAGCCCTAAATTCAACAGTCTGATTGATCAAGCCGTCAATCCCGAGCCTGGTTTGGGACTGAGCCGTATGGACCTTTGATATACCTTTGATATACCTTTGAAGAGTTTCGAGAGTATCTACTCTCTGAGCCCGGCCATGGGCCAGGCTCGTCTGGTGCTTGCCTGGTCAACCAGGCTGTTGCTGCTGGAGGCCCGCTGCCCCACATATCCATCACAGCCTGGTTGATCTGGCACCTGGTGAAGATATTTGTCCAGTTTCCTCTTGAAGGCTTCTACACTGGTTCCAGCCGTGTTTCGGATATCTTCTGGTAAGATGTTGAATAGTCTGGGACCCCGGATGTTAATACAGTGCTCCCGTATTGTCCCCACCGCACCCCTGCTCCTCACTGGGTTTATTTTACACTTTCTCCCATATCTCTCACTCCAGTATGTTGTTATGGCAGTGTGCAGATTTGGGACCAGGCCCTCAAGTACTTTCCATGTATATATTATCATGTATCTCTCTCTCCTCCGCTCCAATGAGTACATGTTCAAGACTTGAAGGCGTTCCCAATAATTTAGATGTTTCAATGGCTCAATGTGAGCCGTAAACGATCTCTGGATTTGTTCCAGCTCTGCTATTTCTCCTGCCCTGAACGGGGCCGTCAGCACTGAGCAGTATTCTAAGTGAGGGAGCACTAGCGATTTGAATACCTTTACCTTTGATATACCTTTGAAGAGTTTCGAGAGTTTCACTACCCTCGGAGCCCGGCCATGGGCCAGGCTCGTCTGGTGCTTGCCTGGTCAACCAGGCTGTTGCTGCTGGAGGCCCTTTGCCCCACATATCCATGACAGCCTTTTTGATCTGGTACCTGGTGAAGATACTTGTCCAGTTTCCTCTTGAAGGCTTCTACACGTGTTCCAGCCGTGTTTCTGATATCTTCTGGTAAGATGTTGAATAGTCTGGGACCCCGAATGTTGATAGTGTTCCCTTAGTGTCCCCACCGCACCCCTGCTCCTCACTGGGTTTATATTGCACTTCCTCTATATCTTTCACTCCAATATGTTGTTATGGCAGTGTGCAGATTTGGGACCAGGCCCTCGAGTACTTTCCAGGTATATATTATCATGTATCTCTCTCTCCTCCAATCCAATGAGTACTTGTTCAAGACTTGAAAGCGTTCCCAGTAATTTAGATGTTTTACTGGCTCAATGTGAACCGTAAATGATCTCTGTATTTGTTCCAGCTCTTGTATTTCTCCTACTTTGAACGTGGCCGTCAGCACTGAGCAATATTCTAAGTGAGAGAGCACTAGCGATTTGAAAAGTGTCACCATCGGCATTATTTCCCTTGTTTTGAAAGTTCTCAATGCCCACCCCGTCATCTTTCTGGCTGTTGTGATCTTTGTTTTGTTATGGTCTTTAAAAGAAAGGTCAGCTGACATAATTATTCCCAGGTCTTTTACGTGTTCATTTCGTTCTATTAGGTGACCCTCTTGAGTTTTGTATATAGTGTTCCTTTTGAGTTCTTCATTTTTTCCATACCTAAGCAGCTGAAACTTATCACCATTGAACGTCATGTTGTTCTCCACTGCCCACTGGAAGACCCTGTTTATGTCTTCCTGTAATTTTTCAGTGTCCTCTACCGTAGTGACTTTCATGCTTATTTTAGTGTCATCTGCAAATGATGATACAAAAGTGTGACGGATGGTTTTGTCTATTTGTGCTATGAGGATGAGAAACAGCAGAAGTGCCAAGACAGTGCCTTGGGGCACTGAGCTTTTTACCTCGCTGATGCTGGATCTTGCTCTGTTTACTACTACTTTTTGTGTTCTGTGTGTTAGGAACCCGAAAATCCATCTGCCTACCTTCCCCGTAATGCCCATGGCTCTCATTTTGTGCGCTATCACTCCATGATCGCATTTGTCAAACGCCTTTGCAAAATCTGTGTAAATCACATCTGCGTTTTGGTCGTCTTCCAATGCCTCCGTAATTCTGTCATAATGTTTCAGCAGCTGTGACAGGCATGATCGTCCCGCTCTAAAGCCATGCTGGTTCGGGTTATGTTGGTTATGCTGGTCCATGAAATTTGTAATCTGCCGTCTCATCACTCTTTCGAAGATTTTTATGATGTGAGAAGTTAGGGCTACTGGTCTGAAATATTTAGCTAGTGCTCTACTACCTCCATTATGCAAAGGAGCTATGTCTGCACTGTGGTTGAGCATAGTGGGGCTGAAAATGGAGGGGCTGAACATAGTGGGGTTGAACATGGTGGGGTTGAGCATGTTGGGGCTGAGGATGGAGGAGTTGAACATAGTGGGGTTGAACTTGGTGGAGTTGAGATGCTGACTTCACTCTCCTATGTTACAGTGACGTCACTATCCGGATTTGACGACATTTTAAAAGTACAAAGGATTTTTTGTATAGCAGTGACACCACGACAACCATGATGTCACTGCTGATACCTACGATACTGATGTCACTGCAGATATCTACGACACTTACGTCACTGCTGATATCTACGACACTGACGTCAATGCTGATACCTACGACACTGATATCACTGCCGAAACCTACGACACTGACGTCAGTAAAGTCTGAGGCAGCCACAGTGAAAAGCTGTGTTCCACAAGGCACAGTACTCGCTCCTATCCTGTTCGTTATTCTCATATCTGACACAGACAGATAAGTGATGATAGAGATGTAAGCCACAGCACCGGGTCTTCCTTTGCGGATGACACCTGATTCTGCATGAAGGTGTCATCCATCGAAGACACTGCAAGACTCCAAGCGGACGTCATCCAAATCTTCAAATGGGCTGTGGAAAAACATCATGAAGTTCAATGAATAGAAATTTCAGTTACTCTGATATGGAAAACTCGAGGAAATTAAAAGTGCATTGGAGTATAAAACAAATTCCAATCTAATGTGAAGGACCTGGGAGTGATAATGTCAAAGGATCTCACTTTCAAAGCTCACAACAATGTATCGACCACATATGCTAGAAAAATGATGGATAATGAGAACCTTCAAAACTAGGGATGCCAAGCCCATGATAATTCTCTTCAGATCGCTTGTTCTCTCTAGGCTGGAATACTGCTGTACACTAACTGCCCCCTTCAAGGCAGACGAAATTGCAGACCTGGAGAATGTACAGAGAACTTTCACGGCACACATAAGTACGATAAAGCACCTAAATTACTGGGAACGTTTGAAGCCCCTTGATTTGTACTCCCTGGAACGCAAGCGAGAATGATACATGATAATATACACTTGGAAAATCCAAGAGGGACTAGTCCCAAAATGCACACGAAAATCACTCCCTATGAAAGCAAAATACTGGGCAGGAGATGCAACATTCCCCCCAATGAAAAGGAAGGGCGCCACGAGTAAAAATAAGAGACAAAACAGTAAATGTCAGGGGCCCAAGACTGTTCAACTGCCTCCCAGCATACATAAAGGGGATTACCTACAGACCCCTGGCTGTCTTCAAGAAGGCGCTGGACAGACACCCAAAGTCAGTACCTGACCAGCCGGGCTGTGGTTCGTACGTCGGTTTACGTGCGTTAAGCAGTAACAGCATAGTGTCACCATCGGCATTATTTCCCTTGTTTTGAAAGTTCTCAATACCCACCCCGTCATCTTCCTGGCTGTTGTGATCTTTGTCTTGTTATGGTCTTTAAACGACAGATCAGCAGACATAATTATTCCCAAGTCCTTTACGTGTTCCTTTCGTTCTATGTGGTGACCCTCTTGCGTTTTGTATATAGTGTTCCTTTTGAGTTCTTCATTTTTTCCATATCTAAGCAGCTGAAACTTATCACCATTGAACGTCATGTTGTTCTCCACTGCCCATTGGAAGACCCTTCTTATGTCCTCCTGTAATTTTTCAGTGTCCTCTACCGTAGTGACTTTCATGCTTATTTTAGTGTCATCTGCAAATGATGATACAAAAGTGTGCTGGGTGTTTTTATCTATGTCTGCTATGAGGATGAGAAACAGCAGAGGTGCCAGGACAGTGCCTTGGGGCACTGAGCTTTTGACCTCGCTGATGCTGGATCTTGCCCTGTTCACTACTACTTTTTGTGTTCTTTGTGTTAGGAACTCAAAAATCCATCTGCCTACCTTCCCCGTAATGCCTAAGGCCCTCCTTTTGTGCGATGTACTCAAGAAAAAAACAGGGTAAACAACAATTACAACAGGTTTAACATGGTAAACAACAATTACATGTTTAACAGGGTAAACAACAATTACATGTTTAGCAGTGTAAACAACAATTACATGTTTAACAGTGTAAACAACAATTACATGTTTAACAGGGTAAACAACAATTACATGTTTAACAAGGTAAACCATTACAACAGGTTTAACAGGGTAAACAATTACATGTTTAACAGGGTAAACAATTACATGTTTAACAGGGTAAACAATTACAACAGGTTTAACAGGGTAAACAACAATTACAACAGGTTTAACAGGGTAAACAACAATTACAAGTTTAACAGGGGAAACACTTACAGGTTTAACAGGGTAAACAATTACAACAGGTTTAACAGGGTAAACAACAATTACAACAGGTTTAACAACAATTACAAAAGGTTTAACAGGGTAAACAACAATTACAACAGGGTAAACAACAGGTTTAACAGGGTAAACAACAATTACAACAGGTTTAACAGGGTAAACAATTACAACAGGTTTAATAGGGTAAATAAACAATTACAACAGGTTTAACAGGGTAAACAACAGGCAGCAGCAGCAAGATAACTTCCGGTGGAACCATAACAACGAGATCTGTTAAAAATTTATTAGGAACAAGATCAGTAAGAGGCAACAGACGAGTCGAAGCAAGCCGGAATAATTCAACAGAGTCTACACAAACCATATTCAACTAGATGAAGAAGCCGAGTCACAAGAGATAGTCAGGCAGTCTTATACAGTTAGGTACAACATTATTAACACCATCTCAGCGTAGCTAACTGAACCATACAATCTTCAATATTTTACGCAACCAAAAATGGAATGATAGATAAACACGCCATATAATACATGGAAAAGAAAACAACATTTAAAACACATGAGCAAGTACATGCGCATGCAGACGACGTGAAGTGTTTGATACTGTTCTCCACATTTACGCCAACAACTATTAGTACCTAACTTCGACAAGGTTAACTTTAATTAGTATTATTTATTGTCAATGAAATAACTAAATTTCATGGACAGGACGAATTATTTTGCGCTTAAGAGAAAAATAATAAAATCTCGCCTTGTCAAAACGGTCATTGCCCAACAAGACAAGTTGGTGAATTCTGAACGAAAAGTGCGTCATACATACATAATAAGGCTGAGGCGGAAGTAACACAAATGTTGCCTACACAACCACTGCCCAGCCGGGTGTACACCATACCTGCAAGGAGACAAAAATAATAATATGACATATCCAAGAAAATTTGAGTACAAGTAACAGCTGAAAGAAATGTAATTGCAATATTTGATGATAAACGCACTATAAAACTCTCAACGACGTGGTCATAAATTATCCTAATAATTATGACGTTAATTCCATGAGTTGCGCAAGATTTAAAAACACACTGTCTTTTAACTTAAAAAATATGTATTTCTCTGTTGAACTTAAAACTTCTGCACTGAAGTTGGCTGAGGTGGCTTTCACTAAGTTGGGTTGTTGGCTTAGGCAATGTTTATATCTGCTTCAAGATTCACCTAGTCCTCGATGAACACCACTCAGAAACATTCTGGTGTCCTTCGCGAAGGATAAAACAGCGTATCTGTTAGAAATATGAGCTTTTCATTATGGCAGCCTCCGTCTTCAGTGTTTACAACCACTCTCTGGGTTCTACTCGTTAAGTTGAATACCCATCTGCCAGCTTTACCAGTTTTTGCCTTTTCACGAATTTTGTCCGTTATGAACGCATTTGTCGAAGACTTTTGCAAATTGAGTATAAACTACATCGACATTTAGCATGTGTTTCAGTGGATCCAGGAGCATGTAGTAATAGTCTAAAAAATGTAAAAGGTAGAAAAGATCTGCCTTGGTTGATAGTATGTGCTGGTGATTGTGGGCACGTGCACAAGTGCTGCCTTAACTATGCTTGTTGTGCACCATCACAGTCTGGTAACAACACATTAACCCAACACAACCTCAGTGATAAACAACCAATTTTAGTCTTAATGTGGCACTATGATATACCCGTGACCGGTTTCAGGAGTTTTCCTACTCCCACAGCCTCGTCATGGGTCAGACCTCTAAGTGCTTTACAGGTCAGGCAGGCTGTTGCTGCTGGGTGCCAGCTGGCCCATAAATCAATGACAACCTGGTTGATCTGGCATTTGTCGGAGATACTGGTCGAGTTTCCTTAGGACGCTACACCTGTCCCGGCAATGTTTTTGACATCTTCTGGTAGAATGGTACCATGGATATGTTATTCTGCTGTGCTGACGGCGTCCCCACCTTTCACTTCGTTTATTTTTCACTTCCTCTCAGTTCTCTCACTCCAGTACATTGTTATGGTTGTGTGTAAGTCTGGGACCAGGCCCTCAATTATCTTCCACATATATTTTCATGTGTCTCTCCTCCGCTCCAAAATATATTTTCAGAACTTTTAGAAAGTGTAATAATGTAATGCAGAAATGGTGGAGGCAAACGCCATACACATTTAAAATTATATATATATATATATATATATATATATATATATATACAAAATGTCGTGTTGAATATGTAAAACTTGCTATTTTGACTTAAATAGCAACGCTCTTCTTGCCGAATAAGGCAAGCGAAAATTTGTGTATGCAATAATTTCTCAAAAATCCTTCTGAACCTAACGAGAAAATATATTTCACTGTGGTTATTTATTATTAAATTATTGTAAACTTATCTAAAATATATTTAGTTGCATTAGGCTAAATTAAATTGCGCTTGTTATAATAAGGTTAGGTAAGTTTTCTAAGGTTCTTTTGGTACAAAATTATCAATTTTTACATTAACATAAGTGAAAAATATATCTTTAAACGTATACCTTTGATGAGTTTCGAGAGTTTATCTACTCTCTGAACCCGGCCATGGGCCAGGCTCGTCTGGTGCTTGCCTGGTCAACCAGGCTGTTGCTGCTGGAGGCCCGCTGCCCCACATATCCATCACAGCCTGGTTGATCTGGCACCTGGTGAAGATACTTGTCTAGTTTCCTCTTGAAGGATTCTACACTGGTTCCAGCCGTGTTTCGGATATCTTCTGGTAAGATGTTGAATAGTCTGGGACCCCGGATGTTAATACAGTGCTCCCGTATTGTCCCCACCGCACCCCTGCTCCTCACTGGGTTTATTTTACACTTTCTCCCATATCTCTCACTCCAGTATGTTGTTATGGCAGTGTGCAGATTTGGGACCAGGCCCTCGAGTACTTTCCAGGTATATATTATCATGTATCTCTCCTCCGCTCCAATGAGTACATGTTCAAGACTTACCTTTGATATACCTTTGAAGAGTTTCGAGAGTTTATCTACTCTCTGAGCCCAGCCATGGGCCAGGCTCGTCTGGTGCTTGCCTGGTCAACCAGGCTGTTGCTGCTGGAGGCCCGCTGTCCCACATATCCATCACAGCCTGGTTGATCTGGCACCCGACTTGAAGGCGTTCCCAATAATATAGATGTTTCAATGGCTGAATGTGAGCCGTAAACGATCTCTGAATTTGTTCCAGCTCTGATATTTCTCCTGCCCTGAACGGGGCCGTCAGCACAGAGCAGTATTCTAAGTGAGGGAGCACTAGCGATTTGAAGAGTGTCACCATCGGCATTATTTCCCTTGTTTTGAAAGTTCTCAATACCCACCCCGTCATCTTCCTGGCTGTTGTGATCTTTGTCTTGTTATGGTCTTTAAAAAACAGATCAGCAGACATAATTATTCCCAAGTCCTTTACGTGTTCCTTTCGTTCTATGTGGTGACCCTCTTGCGTTTTGTATATAGTGTTCCTTTTGAGTTCTTCATTCTTTCCATACCTAAGCAGCTGAAACTTATCACCACTGAACGTCATGTTGTTCTCCACTGCCCACTGGAAGACCCTGCTTATGTATGAGAAACTTTTAGACAGGACTTAATTTTAAACGAGTTGTTGCTAATTGACCAGTTTTTACCTATTCGGCACAACATTATTATAATATATTATAACAAGCGCAATTTAATTTAGTCTAATCTAACTAAATATATTTTAGATAAGTTTACATTAATTTAATAATAAACAAACAAAATTAAATATATTTTTTTCGTTAGGTTCAGAATAATTTTCGCGAAATTATTGCATACACAAATTTTCGCTTGCCTTATTCGGAAAGAGCGTTGCTATTTAAGCCAAAATCGGCACGACATATATATTATATATGTATATATATATATATATATATATATTATATATGTATATATATATATATATATATATATATATATGTATATATATATATATATATATATATATATATGTATATATATATATATATATATATATATGTATGTATATATATATATATATATGTATATATATATATATATATATATATATATGTATATATATATATATATATATATATATATATATATATATATATATATATGTCGTGCCGATTAGGTAAAACTTGCGATTTTGGCTTAAATAGCAACGCTCACCTTGCCATAAAAGACAAGTGAAAATTTGTGTATGCAATAATTTCGCCAAAATCCTTCTGAAAATAACGAAAAAAATATATTTCATTGTGTTTGTTTATTATTAAATTAATGTTAACGTATCTAAAATATATTTAGTTGGGTTAGGCTAAATTAAATTGCGCTTGTTATAATAAGGTTAGGTAGGTTTTCAAAGTTTCTCTTGGTACAAAATTATAAATTCTTACATTAACATAAATGAAAAAAATATATCTTTAAACGTATAAGAGAAAATTTTAGAAAGGACTTAATTTTAGATGAGTTCTTGCTAATTGACCAGTTTTACCTATTAGGCACGACATATATATATATATATATATATATATATATATATATATATATATATATATATATACACACACACACACACATTTATAGGAATTCAAAGAAACTAGAACATATCAGTTATTTAGCATTTTTATCATAGAAATTCGCTGTTATCTTCAGCAATCTGCTATCATGCTGCTTTTGTGACTAGTCTGATGTAATTACTCCCGCGGCTCGGTTCTAGGCCAAGCTGTTGGTGTTGGCCACACGCAGTCCAGCGTAGGCACCACAGCCAGGCTAATCAGGAACTAACTTACATGTATCAAGATCGTTCTTGGTACATCTAGAAGAACAATGGGTACACTTAGGATACAGTTATAAGTGCAAAGGGACCAATACTCTTCAATACCCTTCTTTCAAGCATAAGGGGAAATTACCAATAGATTCCCAGCTGTCTACAAGAGGTACCTGGTTAAGTTCCTCAAGTTTAGTTCTGATGAACCAAGCTGTCGCGCTCACTGCTTGTGTTTAGTACCAACAGCCTGGTTGATCAGACTATCAAACAGGCCGCCTGATCTGTGACAGTGCCGCTGAGGCAGTAACCCCTTGTGCATGATGGGTATATTTAAGGGAGTACTCAGGATTGGTCCGAAAAAGGAGGGATTATCAACTCCATTTCCTCGGATCAAGAGCGCTTCCCTAAGACAAGACCATATTTGAAGGAGTAAGAGTGGGTATGACTGAGCAGAAAAGTCCAGAAACCATTATTCTCAAGCATCAAACCTTAACGAAACGAGACCAGGAGCCAAGACTCAGCATACACAAATCGTCGAGTTTGCAAACAATAATGGCTATGTACGCTCGCTTGTCACTTGCTGCAACAGCCTGGTTGACCAGGCAATCAATGGTAAAGTCTGGCCTCAGCAGAGGGTAGAAATATTCTCGAATAACAAAAAGGCACAATGCCGTGACTGGAACAATACACTAATAACCCGCACATAGGAGAGAGGAGCTTACCACGACGTTTCGGTCCGACTTGGACCATTTACAAAGTCCAAGTCAGACCGAAACGTCGTCGTATACTCCTCTCTTCTATGTGCGGGTTATTTGTGTATAAATACTCTCGAAACCGGTCACGGGTATGTGCCATCCTTACACAGCAAGCGGTCAGGACACACTACCCATCACACTCCACGAATGCCTCTACCTGCTCTGCCTTCCACAAGAGGCACGACCACTGGATAGTACATTCCCAGATTCAAGGCGACACCGTGTATGCAAATGAGGCAACAGATGCGCATGCCGATGTCTCTGAGTTACGTGCACAGGCTGGAGAAGATGCCAGCTGCAATCTAGTACTCCAGTTACTGGTAGAGAAGCGTGGTGAGGGTGGTGATGGGAATGGGAAGGAAGGTTACTTGTAGATTACCTATTACCTTCAGTCGACTGCGACAGATGACCCGACAGACGGTGAAAAAAAGGGGTGCAATAAGCACAGTGATGACACAAAAAGTGTAAGGAGTCCAAGACCTTTCAACATTTATCAATACATAATCAATTACCACCAGACCCCTAGCCGTCTTCAAGGGGCATCACAGCCGAGAGGTGGTGCCTACGTTGGACCAACAGCCTGATTGATCAGAACAACTACCAAAAGGCTTGGTCCCAGAAAGGGAATAGCAGCACAATGCTGACATATATAATTTCGTTTACTGAAATTAAACGTCTGCCTTCTATCTGACGCAACCAGCACACGAGACAAACGTATGGGAAGTTACCTATTAATTCGCATCAACCATCGTTTCCTCTACCACAACAATCCAGTCATAGGTTTGACCCTCCGCGCACACATTCATCACGCTTAACTGGCCCCAACACTCATCAAAAACAAACAAGCGTGCGCGTACGCACACACACACACGCACGCACACACAGTAAATGTAGTCCCAATTTTTAAGAAAGGAAAGGAGACAGACACGCAGCATTAAACTACAGACCAGTGCCCCTTACATGTATAGTATGCAAAGTCATGGAGAAGATTACCAGAAGAGATGTGGAGCACCTATAAAGAAAATGAGCTTATACACGATAACCAGCACGGTTTCAGGGACGGGAAATCCTGTGTCACAAAGCTATTGGAGTTGTTTTATAACAAGATGTAAGGAGCTGTAAGGAGGCTTTCGACACAGTTCCACACAAGATTAGTGCAAAAGCTAGAGCAGCAGGCAGGAATAACAGGAAAGGCACTGCAATGGATCAGAAAATACATGACGGGAAGGAAACAACGAATCTTGATACGTGACGAGGTGTCAGAGTGGGCGCCTGTGACGAGCGGGGTTCCATGGGGGTCAGTTCTTGGGCCGGCGCTGTTTCTGGTATATGTGAATGACATGCGGTAACTGGTTGGAAGTCGCTGCCATATGACGTATGAGCTGCCTGACGTACGATCACCCTAAGTAGCAGTGGCTTGTCTAGTATAAGGGAGAAAGACTCTGACAGAGGTAACCTTCCCCCCCCCCTTACCGACTGTTCTTTCAGTCGCATCTAAGAAAGTTATACCTTGGTATCAATATTTCGTTGTCAAGGTGTTTTTTTTTTTTATGTGGGTCTCTGTGAGAATCTACTAATAATACTATTTTGCTGTTGGTGAATGGTTTAAGGCCCTGTATATTTGCAAAAATAAAAAATGTTTTAATGCTTGGTTGTTGGGGGATTCCTTTGTTGACATTAATATTTGTGGTTCTGGTATGGAGGCCACTGACTGCCCTTAATGCAACAAAGTACAGAGGTGGTGCAACATTTTTGTCATGTCACTTTTTTCTGCTTCCTTCTGTTAAAAATGGTTCTAAATACCATGATTAGTTTGATCCCATGATTTTAGGGGTTTGTATCTCCTGTTTCCTTTTAGGTGGCATGCAGAGCAGTTTGTTACAGCAGTTGATTTTCATGTACCAATGTATAACACATTTTAGAGTGAGAAAGTCTGCAGGAAGTAGAGCGCCACGCACCTGTTATCAGTAGACCACGGCATTCTGGTGGTCAAATCTGCACGTCCCATTCGTATTTCTTAACATTCCATACTTACAGACACCTCAAGTGAGTAATTTACACCTTTCGGCTTTCCATTGGTTCTGATTTGTAGGGAAGTCCCTACAAATCAGAGCTAATGTTGTCTATCTACCTGGAGGCCGTTCCGAGGATCAACGCCATCGCGGCCAGTCTTTGACCAGGCCTCCCGGGTTCCCAACTGATCTAGTTTCTAGACTTGTACCAGCACCATTTTCAGAAACGAATTAAAAATAAAAATGTTAGTAATAGAACAGATAGGAATAGATTGAAAAGTAAATTTCTCATTTTAGAATGGTTAAAAGGTGGAATGACTTAGATTATATATTGATGGCTACAAACTACATTTTCCAGAGCAGGTACAATATAGCCAAGTACGTCAGAACCAGCAATGCAACTCAAATAGAATAGGCTGTGAGGCCAGCAGCTGAGACTCTTCCCTGATGAACACAATTCAGTAAGTGTAAAGAATGTGTGTGTGTGTGTGTGTGTTAGTTCCCATTTTGTCCTAGGCACATGTCGATTAGACACTAGGCCTGTTGTATGTGTGTGTGTGTGTGTGTGTAACGAAACACTTCGAAATGTTTCGGCCCCGCCGGGAATTGAACCCGGGCGCTCCGTGCGTGAAGCAAGAGCGCTAGCCACCATGCCATCGGGGCGTGCGTGTGTGTGTTAGTTACCATTTTGTCCTAGGCACATGTCGATTAGACACTAGGCCTGTTGTATGTGTGTGTGTGTGTGTGTGTGTAACGAAACACTTCGAAATGTTTCGGCCCCGCCGGGAATTGAACCCGGGCCCTCCGTGCGTGAAGCAAGAGCGCTAGCCACCATGCCATCGGGGCATGTGTGTGTGTGTGTGTGTGTGTACTCACCTAATTGTGGTTGCAGGGGTCGAGACTCAGCTCCTGGCCCCACCTCTTCGCTGTCTGCTACTGGGTCTCTGCTCTCCCTGCTCCATGAGTTTATCATACCTTGTCTTAAAACTATGTATGTATGTGTGTGTGTATGTGTGTGTGTGTGTGTGTATGTATGTATGTATGTATGTGTGTGTGTGTGTGTGTGTGTGTGTGTGTGTGTGCGCGCGCGCGCGCGCGCGTGCGTGTAAGGAAACACTTCGAAATGTTTCCGCCCCGCCGGGAATTGAACCCAGGCCCTCCGTTCGTCAAGCGAGAGCTTTAGCCACCAGGCCACCGGGGCTGTGTGTGTGTGTATCTGTGTGTGTGTATCTGTATATGTGTATCTGTGTATGTGTATATGTGTATGTATTTGTATGTATGTGTATGTTGGGGGGTGAAGCAGCTCGCGCGGTAATGCATGTCCGCCCTACACTGCCGCGTGTGGCTGGTCTGTTCTATGCCCTTTATTACTACCACTCTCTTCCCCCCCTTCTCTCCCCCTACTTCATTACTACTCCTCCTTGATTCGCCGGTACTCTCTATTACTCTTCCTCAGCTCCCCTCGTCCATCTCCCTACCCCGTTTCATAGCACTCTCACCTCCCCTTTCCTTCACACACTTTCTCCTCCCTCTTTCCTGATACCTTTGTCGTGTACACCTTAGTTTCCTCTCCTGCCTCCTCCGCTCTTTGTCCCTTCCCTTTCTCTCCCGCACTGGAATGAGATACAATAGAAAGTGTACAACATACCAGTGAAATATAGGAATGAGAACAGTAAATATCGGTGAACCAAGACTCATCAACCATACCAGCAGATTAAACAACTAGTTGCTGCTAGCGGCCTGCTGACCAAGCAGGCGTTAAACCATACCACGGGCGGGGATAGAACCCGCGATCAGAGAGTCATAAAACTCCAGACCGACTCTGATCGCGGGTTCTATCCCCGCCCGTGGTATTGTGTGTTTGTAATCGTGTCATTATGATTTCGTGAGTCCAGCAGGCGTTGTCATACGTTATACCTGGTTACTCTTTATTGACAGACAACACACTACCTGGAGGGCATTCCGGGGATCGATGTCCCCGCGGCCCGGTCTATGACCAGGCCTCCCGGTGGATCAGGGCTTGATCAACCAGCATAGCATAGCCTTAATAACGTAAATGAAAAATATCCGACTAAAGTATGGGGAAAATCTTGTGATTAATCCACTGATAAATCAGTGGATTAACCACAGATTCATCAGCCACAATTCCAGCTGTTTTGGACGGAGAGATTCAGATAGAAAACTATAACATGTATAGATGTGATAGAATTAATAGGTCACAGGGAGGAGTAGGACTCTATATAAAAGATACTCTCTGTTGCACAGAAGTTTTGAACGCTACGAATGATATAGTAGAAATCCTCGGCATTAAAGTGGAAAATAAGAATCTAGTAATTATCCTAGTATACAAACCACCATCAGCAACTGCGGAGGAATTCACAGAGCAGTTAAAGAAGATAGATAGCTATCTGGATAGGCTAGAGAATCCCACCCCAAACATTTTAATCCTTGGAGATTTTAATCTCCCTCATGTAAAATGGAAGATGAGGCACCATAATGTTATACCAGAAATAACTCCTGGAAGCACCCTGGCCCAACAGGCACATACCAGGGAACTAATGAGGCTTTGTGAAAAGTACTCACTAAACCAACAGATAATTGATCCCACTAGAAATGAAAATACCCTGGATTTGATATTCACAAACAACGAGAATTAATCAGAGACATAACAGTTACAAAAACAATATACTCTGATCATAACATCATAGAAGTTCAAACTAGTATTAACTCAGGGTTAGGGAACTGCGACACTAATGTTAGAGACGGAATGTTCAGTAAGTTTAATTTTAATAACCATAGAATTGACTGGGAAAAAATAAACCAAGAGCTATCAGACATATCATGGGAATCAGACATGAGCACCTAAATCCACACCAGTGCCTAGAGAAG
>WNWK01009752.1:0-35000 GCA_009830355.1 Cherax destructor
TGGATGTCGGTGCAGTCTCGTGGAAAAATGCTGTGTAGACAGGAAGTTAAATTAACTAATATTGTTCCACAATGGATGACATATAGTACAGGGATTAATGCCATATAAGTCATGGCTAAATATAATTATTATAAATCTAATTCAAAATTTTGTCATACACACCAGAACATAAACAGTATTTTCTTTACAGTAAGACGAGATTCTGTCATTTTATAATACTGATATAAACATTATGACATTTATTATAAATATACACAGAAATTGTGTCTCTCAGTGAATAGTATATACTAAGAGCTTCATTTATATTGTAATTAACTGAATGTCAATGTTGATGATATAAATGACCGGAAAATCCCTTACCCACCTCCCCCCATATAGGTCCCTATTTCAGCACTTCATCCTATAAAAGCCTGCGGCCAGTGTCATCCGCCATTCACTAACCCCTTTATCCCTCATAGCCCAAGAAATAAAAACAAAATCTGCTACCACATACGCCACTGCTCTCTGAACCTCCACCCACATCCAAACTGAGCGCCCTCAACACTGACAATCCTCCCCCCCCCAATAAGCAAATCACACGCCCCAACCATTCCCTCACAACACCTAAACGCTCACAAAAGTATACACTATGAAATGCAGTTTCATCCTCCCCACAATCTCGACACACCCCATCCACCCTAAGGCCTCTGTTATGTAAAACCACTCCCGATGGTAGAATCCCATGAAGAAACCGGAAAAATATCTCCCACACACATGGTCGTACTCGCAATCTCCTTAACCTCCCCCAAATGTCCTTCCAAGCATACAGAGAGTACACCCCTTCCACCCCTTCCACCTCCCAAGACCTCACCACCTTCCCTTGCCCTCATATGCATCGGATCCCTAACAAATAGTAAGACCCGTAACATGTCCTCACATTCCCTCAAATCCCGACCTCCCCTCCACCTCCTTATATCCTCATGCAGAAGGCCTATACCCCCCCTCCCCAACCACCATCAGGTACCCTCACTTCACATAAACACTCTTTAATCTGCATTCCAAGGGCATCAACCCCAGCCCTCCCTGGCATAACGGGAGCATTACCACCCCCTTCTTAACCAATCGCAACCCGATCCCCAAATAAAACAAAAAACCTACGCAACAACTTCTGAACGTCCCCCTGCACAAAGGGTACATTGCTGCCACAGGCCATAGTTTACTATATAGCAGCACGTTAACCACTATTACCCTTTGGTGCAGCGTGAGATGTGACGGCTGCAAACCATCTAATCTACCCAACACACTCTGTACTTCACCCGCCGAATTAACCTCCCTCGCATCCCTCATATACACCACACCACAAATCTTCACCCGGTCCACTAAACACCACCTCCCACTAACGTTCCCGCCTACCATCCCTTCCCAGTCCCCACTTCCCATGAATTTCGACTTATCCTCTTTTACTTTCATACCCATTGCTTCCCCAAAAACCTCCACGACCCTCCCTACATGCCCTAATCCCCCCCACCCCACAAGGATCGTCATGTCATCCACGTAACTTACTATGCCAGGACTCCCAACACCCAGATCCTCCCTCCCCTTCACCCACACAGACACCTCTACTGCCCTATAAAATGGGTCCTTCAGGCACACGAGTAACATTTGTGATAGAGGGTAACCCTGACATAAACCCCTACTCATCCTAACATGCTGCCCCACCCTCCCATTCACCTGCACACACATACTTGCTCCCCAGTACAAAGTACGCGCCCAACCCACAATCTCCTTACCAAACCCCTGGCACCTCATAATGCTCCACAATGCTTCACGTTCCACACTATCATATGCCGCCCTCCAATCCAGCGCTAACACCCCCTCCCTTCCTTTTGCCTACTCTCAATAAACCCTAATGACCCCATGCCCCACATATATTGACCTTCCTGGCACCCCATATTGACTCCCAACAATAACCTTATCTATGACCCTTTTCAATCGATTGCCTAATATTTTTGCAAATAACTTATAGCCTGCACACATAAGTGAAATAGTCCTATAGTCCCTCACAGTCATCTGACAATTCCCCTTCGGTACCAAAACCACTATACCTATTGCCTGTGAATCCCCCAAGACACCCCCCTTCTACATGACATTTAACAACCTCACTAAAAACTCTTTAAAACTCCCCAATGCTGTATATAAAAGTCACTCGACAATCAGTCTTTCCTGGTGCCTTACCCCGGCTCATACCCATCAATGCAGTCCATACCTCATCCTCCATGGTATCACCACTAAACTCCTCCCTATCCCCCTCTCAAGCCCACAATTCATCCAACCTTCTATATCCCTTAAAGCATCCTCCTGCATGCCTCCACTCCTCATATACGACCCATACCACCCATCCACATACCACCCCATACTCTCTGTTGTTACCAACTCTTGCCCCACCCTATACCCTCCTATTTCCTCATACATACACAACCCTACTATTTCCATAGCTCTGCGCCGACACGCCTGCCTCGCAGGACACACGCCGATGGCCTGTCACCCCCATACCACCTCCTCTAACCCACCCACTACCCTTGCTGCATCAAACCGTTCATTTTGCAAAACCTTGATATTATCCTTCAACCCCTCTATTACTGCAACAGAGTAACTCACACTCCCTCTCCCTTTCCCATAACAATCCCTTAACTGTCCCTCCAGATACCTGATAAGCCCATACTCAAACTGATTATCCTCCCTCCCCCATCTAACATAGAAGTCCCTTATCTTACCCTTAGCAACATTGTCCCACCAAGTCAACAAATCCCCATCCACACGTACGTCAGACCACAACCTGTCCCACAAACACACAAACGTATCCCTCCCCACCCCTATTGAAGCAACCGGACATTTAATTTCCAGTAACTCCCATACCTGCGAGGCAGTCCCTCCCACCCCAAGTCCACCAAAACTCCCCTGTGGTCTGAAAAACCACATCCAACACACTCACCCTCCGCACTTCTGCTCTCCTAGTCACATATAACCGGTCCAGCCATGCAGCATATCCCCAACTCACGAATGTGTGTTCTACTTCCACACAGCAACCCCACATCCACCAACCCCACCCCATTTAACAGATCCCCCAGCAAAACTGAACAATACCCCACGTCCCTGCAATGTGTCACACAGTTCCAATCTCCACCCACCACTGCAATCGCAGGTAGCAATCGTAGTTGATAAACTAACACATCCCTCAAGAAATCATTCTTTACCCTACCATACCCCTCCGCTGTTCCATAAATACACACAGACACCCTATCTTTCCCCTATAATCCATCCACCCGTATTACCCGCCCCTTCCCCCTCCTCACTGCGATGAACAACAAACGAGCTAGTCTCCAGTATTAATATAGCCACATCCCTTTTAATCTCAAGGAGTGTGCAGCATAAACGGTGTATCCTTCTATCATTAACTGACATCCAGGCTTGTGGTTATGTTCCTGCACAAAAACCATTCACGCTTCATCTTATCACACAAACCATTAATATTCACAGTAAAGCACTTGAAACTGACAAAGGGGGTTTTCCTTTAGGCACTGGCACTGCTCGATCCCCTTTCCCCCGAGCACTACCACGGTCACCCCAGAGTCTCCTGAACCACCTTTCATGGGTCTCTGTCCCTTGGGACCACCAACATCACCCCTCGCTACTTCTGCCCATATCTTTTTGCCCGGACGTTGCACTGGTGTTAGCACATCATCCGTATCAGATTGGGCTACTCTCTTCAGTGACACACTTTCCTCCTCCATAACCACCTCCTGGTGGCTATTGATGTGCATCTCCGCCTCCACTTGATGCAGCCACCTTGCGGCCGTGGCACGAGCCTCAGGGAATCCAACCACCTCAGTGTCCCTGTCCTCCGCCAACTCCAAGTCAGCTGCAGTTCCTTCCATACACACCTGACCTGGGGTGCACAACAGGTCTTGCAACACCGTAGCAAACACGGCCTCCACATCCCTATCGTTAGCCGGCGTCACTTCTCCCACGTCTCCAGGGTCCTGTTCTGATGGGCCCATAACTTCTAGTAAGGTCGCACAGCCATCATCTAACGACTCCGACCATTCTACCTCGGCACTCCAACCCGCACTCGACATAGGTTTTGCCATCCCATCCTCCTCCATCTCCTCACATTGCATTGAAGACTCCCGTCGACTTCCAGCATCCTTTGGGCCTGTCTGTCTACCACACTGCACAGCAACATGGTCATAGGCCCCACACAATCGACAGGTGCGATGTTGCCCAGTGTAGTTGACCATCACTTGAGTCCTGAATTCATCCAACTGTATGTAGGATGGTATGGGATGGCGTAACATCATTTTTAACATAAATATACCCTCCAGCAAACCTTCAAACATCCCTTCTGACCACCTTCCCACCGTTGCAGTATGTACTGTTCCATATCTTTCAAAAACAGTCCTCAAATCAGACTCATCCACCTCAAATGGGACGTTTCGAATTTTTACCCAGGTGTAGTACCTGGATACATCGTGAAGACACACCGTCACTGCCGAATTCACGTCCATACGGACCTCCTGAAACCTGGCGATGACCCTCTCATATGCATCAGCATTGCAAAGCTTAACAAATATCCTATATGCACCATTTAAAGCCATGCCATACAATTTGTAATTCTCCAGTCCGTAGGTGTCTCTTATGATGGCAGGCAGTAGAACAGGAGCATTCTGGCCCAACAAAGCCCCACGAATCATCTGAATACACACTATGTTTATGTGGCGACGACCCATCTGCACCATTTTGTGAAAACAACAATGTCACAAGGCGCCAGTAGGGGTAGGTTGATCGCACGTCTGCTCGACTCCAAGGTTGAGCGACGAATTTTATATTTCTTCCCACCACGGAACTGTTGGGTACAATGATCTGAGTAGCTGCCCACCTTGGTGGGTGATACTAAGTGTGGTAATAAACTAGAAAAAAATATATAGCTACTGACTTGTCAAGAATCAAGAATCGACATTCATTTGTTGATATAAAAGAACAACTACAACTCTTACTCTTGTTTCTGGCATTGTTTTCCAGATGTCATGAAAATTTGATCACAAATTAGCGTCATAAATAAAAGACAATTAACAAATACTGTGTGAATATATGGTGATAGTTTGTTTGGCAGTCTGTTTGTTAAAGTAGAGCGAGTGTCTAGCTCCTGCTATCCCCCCCACTCCTTTTCTCCACCCGGTGAGAGGTGACATGCGAGGCTCTGACTAAGGGGTTAATCACTTGACTAGCAGCACCCAACACATCTGTAAGAATTCACCACTGCTCCTGTCTTAATTTTAATTGTTTTGACTAAGAGCTTCACTCTTATGTTTAATTTTGAGATTTAGTTATTCCTGCCTTGAACTTCACTTTTTAAATAGATCATTTGTTTAAATCCTCACTATTTCTTTATCATTGGAGTGATTGATCGAGTGGTGGGTAACTATGTTTTTCTTTTTATTATAGCCTTAAGTGCCGGCTAGGGTCATTATAGCCTTCAGTGCCAGCCAGGGTCATTATAGCCTTTAGTGCCGGCTAGGGTCATTATAGCCTTAAGTGCTGGATAGGGTCATTCGGCACAAAGCCGAGTGTGGTGTATGACGGAGGTAACCCTAACTTTGGTTACGAGACGTCACTTCAATCTATATACTCTACAACTGTGGTTCAGCTAGAACCAAATCCAGGCAACTACACATTCTTCAAGTGGTGACTACACCTGAGTTCCTGGTATCCTGAGTGGTTATTCGAGGCTCCACATATCTGGTTGTGGGAACGTTCATCTATTGAGTCACACCCATCAGTGACCCCCCCCCCCATCATCAACAACAACAGCGAGGAGTTAAAAAGGATCTTCAAAGCTCTCGCGTCAAGAACATCGACAGGGCACCTAAAGTCGGTACCTGACCAGCCAGGCTGTGGTTCGTACGTTGGACTGCGTGCGGCCAGCAGTAACAGCCTGATTGATCAGGCCCTGATCCACCACGAGGCCTGGTCACAGACCGGGCCGCGGGGGCGTTGACCCCCCCGGAACTCTCTCCAGGTAAACGAACATCTGTGCAAATTAGCTTTGAATTCAAGTAATATTTATCTATTTCCTTTGTCTTTCAAGAAGGACTAATGCTCCTCCTTAGCTGTCAGTATTCAGCAAGGCTGGCTCTTCCTAAGGTCAACTGAGACTGGTGATCAGTGCATCAAGGTAAACTGAGACTGTTGATCAGTGCATCAAGGTCAATTGAGACTGGTGATCAGTGCATAAAGGTCAACTGAGACTGGTGATCAGTGCATCAAGGTCAACTGAGACTGGTGATCAGTGCATCAAGGTCAACTGAGACTGGTGATCAGTGCATCAAGGTCAACTGAGACTGGTGATCAGTGCATCAAGGTCAACTGAGACTGGTGATCAGTGCATCAAGGTCAACTGAGACTGGTGATCAGTGCATCAAGGTCAACTGAGACTGGTGATCAGTGCATCAAGGTCAACTGAGACTGGTGATCAGTGCATCAAGGTCAACTGAGACTGGTGATCAGTGCATCAAGGTCAACTGAGACTGGTGATCAGTGCATCAAGGTCAACTGAGACTGGTGATCAGTGTATCAAGGTCAACTGAGACTGGTGATCAGTGCATCAAGGTCAACTGAGACTGTTGATCAGTGCATCAAGGTCAACTGAGACTGGTGATCAGTGCATCAAGGTCAACTGAGACTGGTGATCAGTGCATCAAGGTCAACTGAGACTGGTGATCAGTGCATCAAGGTCAACTGAGACTGTTGATCAGTGCATCAAGGTCAACTGAGACTGGTGATCAGTGCATCAAGGTCAACTGAGACTGATGATCAGTGCATCAAGGTCAACTGAGACTGGTGATCAGTGCATCAAGGTCAACTGAGACTGGTGATCAGTGTATCAAGGTCAACTGAGACTGGTGATCAGTGTATCAAGGTCAACTGAGACTGGTGATCAGTGCATCAAGGTCAACTGAGACTGGTGATCAGTGCATCAAGGTCAACTGAGACTGGTGATCAGTGCATCAAGGTCAACTGAGACTGGTGATCAGTGCATCAAGGTCAACTGAGACTGGTGATCAGTGCATCAAGGTCAACTGAGACTGATGATCAGTGCATCAAGGTCAACTGAGACTGATGATCAGTGCATCAAGGTCAACTGAGACTGGTGATCAGTGCATCAAGGTCAACTGAGACTGGTGATCAGTGTATCAAGGTCAACTGAGACTGGTGATCAGTGCATCAAGGTCAACTGAGACTGGTGATCAGTGCATCAAGGTCAACTGAGACTGGTGATCAGTGCATCAAGGTCAACTGAGACTGGTGATCAGTGCATCAAGGTCAACTGAGACTGGTGATCAGTGCATCAAGGTCAACTGAAAACAAACAATTTACATTCTCAATTTAATAAAAATAAACAATAGCACACCATCACTTTAAGTGAATAAATTGGTAATAGTGAGACATCATCTCTAACACTGATAACAGTAGTAATACTGGCAACACTGATATCAATGGTAATACTGGCAACACTGATATCAATGGTAATACTGGCAACACTGATAACAGTGGTAATACTGGCAACACTGGTAACAGTGGTAATACTGGCAACACTGATAACAGTGGTAATACTGACAACACTGATAACAGTGGTAATACTGGCAACACTGATAACAGTGGTAATACTGGCAACACTGATAACAGTATTAATACTGGCAACACTGGTAAAAGAGGTAATACTGGCAACACTGGTAAAAGAGGTAATACTGGCAACACTGATAACATTGGTAATACTGGCAACACTGCTAACAGTGGTAATACTGGCAACACTGCTAACAGTGGTAATACTGGCAACACTGCTAACAGTGGTAATACTGGCAACACTGCTAACAGTGGTAATACTGTCAAGACTGATAACAGTGGTAATACTGGCAACACTGATAACAGTGGTAATACTGGCAACACTGGTAACAGTGGTAATACTGGCAACACTGATAACAGTGGTAATAATGGCAACACTGATAACAGTGGTATTACTGGCAACACTGTCAAACATCTAACCACAGAATAGCAACACTGTCAAACATCTTACTACAGACTGGCAACACTGTCAAACATCTTACCACACACACTGGCAACACTGTGGAACATCTTACCACACACTGGCAACACTGTCAAACATCTTACCACAGACTTGCAACACTGTCAAACATCTTACTACAGACTGGCAACACTGTCAAACATCTTACCACAGACTTGCAACACTGTCAAACATCTTACTACAGACTGGCAACACTGTCAAACATCTTACCACACACACTGGCAACACTGTCAAACATCTTACCACAGACTTGCAACACTGTCAAACATCTTACCATAGACTGGCAACACTGTGGAACATCTTACCACAGACTGACAACACTGTGGAACATCTTACCACAGAGTGGCAACACTGTAGTGGTAATGATGGTCTTATTTTCCTTGTTAATTACTTTGCTAACAATTCATCGGTTAATTTCAACAATGTAACTTTGTTTGTTCAATATTTCTTTAGTTACAAAGATGATGAGTCACATAAAGGTCGCAGATAATGTGTTAACTTAATGGTAATATTTTTTAAGATACTTAACTGACCTTGTCTTTGTTTTGGTCAGGTTCTGCTGACATTGTTGTAACTGATGTTCTTGTTTTTCTTGTAGTTCCTGAACGTCTTGTGTCATGTTCTCTAATAATTTGTTGTTGACACTCAGTTGAGTGTGTATGTTGGTAACATCATTAATGTGTTGTGTCAGGTGTTGCACTTGTGTCTCACATCTGGCATGACTTTCTTCAGCTTTCATCAGTTGTGTTGTTGATGTTTCTTCTCTCAGACGATAATCCTCCTCTAACCTACGTATTGTTTCTTGTATTTGTTGTATCATATAACCATTCTTCTTCATCTAATTTCCATACTCTGAATTCTCTGGATAATATTCACACCACAAATTTCCCTTAGACACGAGATCTCTCCAGCCTCCTCCTCCTCGCTGCAATATTTAAAACCTATACTTCTGTCTCCACAGATGCCTCAGTGCACCACCCACCTTTTTTACCCCTCGTCAATTCTGTAGTTCACTTCACATTTGATACACCCATCTGCTGACAAGTCCACTCCCAAATATCTGAGCACATCACTCCCTCCCTCCACACTCCCTCCCTCCACACTCCCTCCCTCCACACTCCCTCCCTCCAGTCTGATATTCAATTTTTCATTGCCTAATTTTGTTGTTGCACTCATTACCTTGCTCCTTCCTATGTTTACTTTTAATTTTCTTCTTTTACATACCCTCCCAAATTCGTCTACCAATTTAAGTAACTTCTCTTCAGAATCTCCCAAAAGCACCGCGCCATCGGCAAAAAACAACTATGACAACTTCCACTTCGTTTTAGATTCAGTATCTTTCAAACCTACACCTCCTACCAGTCCCTTAGCCTGGAGTCGATGTAATCAGTCTATCAGTGTTATCAGTCTTAATAAGACTGATAGACTGATTACATCAACTCCAGAATGAGGGACTGATTACTCCAAACTCCTGATCTTCACCACACCATGATATTCACTTTTTTTTTACAACCACATCTATAAATATGTTATACAATCATAGTGACGTCACACATCCCTGTCTAAGACCTACTTCACTGGAAAAAATCCCCCCCTCTCCTGCATACCCTAACCTGAACCTCACTATACATATGAAAACTTTTAATTGATTTCAGTATCCTACCACATATTCCATACACACGTAACATGTCACATTTACACTGAGTGTAATCTACACTGTGTGCAATCTACACTGTGTGTGTATGATCGACACTGAGTGTGTTTCCCTATCATATGCTTTTTCTAATTCCATTAATTCAACGAAAAATTCCTTACCTTTATCTATGTATTGTTAACTTATGTACTATGTCTACACATTCCCTACACTTTCTAAAACATCCCTGTTGATCTACGGTCCTACTCTCTGTCTTACCCCTAATCCTTTCAAAACTAACTCTCCCGTACACTTTACATGGTGTATTAAAAAGGCTTATTCCCTTATAATTGTTGCATTTTCTTTTTATCCCCTCTTACATCACTGAAAGGAATTATGTATGTTCTGAGACAGTCCCTAGGCACCTCACTCATCCTTTCCTGCACATAATGAACATTGAACAGCTATTCCAAAACTATTCCCCACCTGCTTTTAACATGTCTGTCTTGATCCCTTCTATCCCAGCTGATTTGCCTTCTTTCATTCTACTCACATCCTCACGCACCTCCCTGCTTCAGGCTCTTCCTTACTCCTAAAATATATTTTACCTCCCTGTCCAATGCAAGAAGACTCTGCCTCACCCTCTTCATCAACACTCAAGTACCTCCATCTTCCCGTCTAATAGTTCATCTCTTTTGTGTTTAACAGTTAAATCTATTTGTTTTTTAGGCTTTCTCAGCTTATTGATCTAACCTCAGAACTTTATCTTATTCTCAGTAAAATTTGTTGATAAAACCTCTCCCATTAAATTACATCAAGTTAAGATTGGTTGGGTTAGGTTAAGTTAGATTTGGTCAAGTTAGGTTAGGTTAAGTAAGCTTTTGTTTCGTTATGCTATGTTACGCTACGCTTTTAATATTATGGTACGTGATGTTTCGTTACGTTAGTTTACGTTACGTTAGGTTACGCTAAATAACATTTGATTGACTGATTCATTCATTTTACAAAATAACATATTTAGCATCTGGTTAACTGAGATTGAAGCCTATCAACACCCGAGGGTCATTGACAGTAATCACTAGTCAAGAACACTCTGACCCCCAAAACAGGAATTAAGGTAAACTTTCTGTGTATAAACATTCACCAGTGTATAGAAGTTAACCCATGGTGTGTATACCGTCGCGTGTATGCACCCGATTAGTTAATTGGGCTAAAAGCCTATCAGCTAGGCAAGGGGATTTTAAAACTGCAAGTCACAAGAACACCAATAGAAAATACTTTGGTCAAAATAATGGATTAAATGAGACTCTTACTGTGTATATACTGGCATATATACCACTCTACTGGTGCTCTCAGTTCACATACTTGGAAAGAGATAAATTCACCAGAATATACACAGTGTAAGCACCTGTTGGTTGAATTTGAAGCCTCTCTACTAGACGGCCATTATGGCTTCTCGTAATCTTTTAACCACAGGGTAAAAATACTTTAATCACTTAAAATAGCGTATAAACTTGCACCATACATACAATGAGAAATATATACCTCTAAGTTTATATGGCCAGTGTATACAGATAGGTTAGGTAAGGTTTGTCAGGAAACAGGACAAGTGTTTCCTGAAGCTGGTCTTAGTTATATGAGGACCTGCAGCTGGAGCTTTTGGCCATCTGACCGAGGCCTTCCACTTGCTTACCCCTCTACCTTTTTAAAAATATCATGGTTATGATTATAACCATTATAAATTAAATAGAAAGTAAGGTAAATATATGACCGGTGTAATGTAGTTAGTGTGTTAAACATATTGACTTCACCTGCCGACCTTGAATGGCAGACTAGGATGAATCTAGATAAATATCTTGAAAGTTAAACCTACTGGTGTTCTGTACCTCTGTATTACCAGGACTTTAGACTGCTGCTTCGTGGAAGTGTCGTCTACTTGGAGAACCTGATGATGAGTCTGGCCTCACTCTAATTCATCAGATAACTATGCAACGCGTACACGCCATTAAGATGATCTATACACCAAGCATATAGATCTCTGGCTGTTTCTCACACACACAGACTTTGTTAGAGCCCCTGCATGGTATCGTGTATCTCCCAGTTGTAATATAACGACCCACTGATGCAGGTGGTAGTGCCGTTGTCGTCACAGAATGATGATTCCTATATAGAAATTGAAAGACACATCAACAACTGGGGTTCAGTCCTCAAGCTGAACTGTTTACTGTGCTTCTTGTTATTGATTATCTCTAAGTGTCTAAAGATGGCACTTTAAATATAAGTTATTCTCTATCATCCATAAATGCTCTTAACTCGTCATGAGTGAAAATTGTAACATGTACATGACCGTATATAATTATGCATGCATTCATACAATTAAACATGCATACATATAATTATACATGCATATATACAATTATGCATGGAAGTATATAATTATGCACGCATACGTATAATTATACATGCTAACATAATTATGCCTGCATGTATAATTATACATGCATACAATTATACATGCATACATACAATTATACATACGAAGTGAATTATTATCCAGTCTACATACACTTGTTGTATCAGTAACAGCCACCGACGTCCAGATTTATCAAATCATTCAATAACATCGTCCACGTCCAGTCAAATGCTAGAGTGAACTTGAAGTCTTGTCAGTGTGACGAACTAATTCTGGGTAGTGACCGTCCACTGTCAGGTCTTCAACCTGCGTCTGGCAGGAAAGCTGTGTTCAACACTGCTACTACACTGAGAGAGCTATGTTCAACACTGCTACTACACTGATAGGTAGAGCTGTGTTCAACACTGCTACTACATTGAGAGGTAGTGATATGTTCAACACTGCTACTACACTGAGAGAGCTATATTCAACACTGCTACTATACTGAGAGGTAGAGCTGTGTTCAACACTGCTACTACACTGAGAGGTAGAGCTATGTTCAACACTGTTACTATACTGAGAGGTAGAGCTATATTCAACACTGCTACTATACTGAGAGGTAGAGTTCTGTTCAACACTGCTACTACACTGAGAGGTAGAGCTGTGTTCAACACTGCTACTACACTGAGAGGTAGAGCTATGTTCAACACTGCTACTACATTGAGAGGTAGAGCTATATTCAACACTACTACTATACTGAGAGGTAGAGTTATGTTCAACACTGCTACTACACTGAGAGGTAGAGTTGTGTTCAACACTGCTACTACACTGAGAGGTAGAGCTATGTTCAACACTGCTACTAAATTGAGAGGTAGAGCTATGTTCAACACTGCTACTACACTGAGAGGTAGAGCTGTGTTCAACACTGCTACTACACTGAGAGGTAGAGCCACGTTTAACACTGCTACTACACTGAGAGGTAGAGCTATGTTCAACACTGCTACTACACTGAGAGGTCAAATCTGAATGGGGATTTGTCACTAGTGGCGTTCCACAAGGATCAGTTTTGGGCCCATTGTTGTTCATAATTTACATTAATGACCTTGATGAAGGAATTGCAAGTGACATGAGTAAATTTGCTGATGATACAAAAATAGGCCGTATAATTCATTCTGAGGAGGATAACAGTGAACTCCAGGAGGATTTGGATAAATTAATGTCTTGGTCTGAAAAGTGGCAGATGAAGTTCAATGTGGACAAGTGTAAGGTGCTTGTCGTTGGTAATGAAAATATCCCTCGAATTTATAAACTAGGTGAAGTTGAGCTTGATCATACAGAATGTGAAAAAGACTTGGGAGTCATGGTAAGCAGAAATCTAAAGCCAAGACAACAGTGCCTAAGTGTGCGCAATAAGGCTAACAGATTACTAGGATTTATTTCAAGAAGTATAAGCAACAGAAGTCCAAAAGTTATTTTACAGCTCTATACATCACTAGTGAGACCTCATTTGGATTATGCAGCTCAGTTTTGGTCTCCTTACTACAGGATGGATATAGATTCATTGGAGAACATACAAAGAAGAATGACTAAAATGATTTACAGTATAAGAAATCTCCCGTATGAAGATAGACTTAGAGCGTTGAATCTCCACTCTCTGGAGAGACGTAGAATGAGGAGATATCATCGAGGTGTACAAGTGGATGATGGGCATAAACAAAGGAGATATTAATAAAATACTGAGGATATCGAACCAAGTAAGAACGAGAAATAACGGATTTAAATTGGATAAATTTAGATTTAGAAAGGACATAGGCAAGTACTGGTTTTCGAACAGAGTTGTAGATGCGTGGAACAATCTTCCGAGTACTGTGATGGAGGCTAGGACCTTGGGTGGCTTTAAAAAGAGATTGGACAAATATATGAGTGGGAGGGGCTGGGTTTGATTTGTGTCGTGAGTACGGGAATAAATTTTTAGGTAGTGGTGGTTTTGATAAGGACCTGCCTTGTATGGGCCAGTAGGCCTTCTGCAGTGTTCCTCCATTCTTATGTTATGTTCTTATGTTATGTTCTTATGTTATCAACCAGGCTGTGGCAGCGGGCCTCTAGCAGCAACAGCCTGGTTGACCAGGCAAGCACCAGACGTGCCTGGCTCATGGCCGGGCTCCGAGCGTAGTTAAACTCTCGAAACTCTTCAAAGGTATATAGTAGCATCGACATTAAACACTCAAAGCTCTGGATTATCAGACACACGTGCACTCTGGGTATCACACACACGTGCACTCTGGGTATCAGACACACGTGCACTCTGGGTATCAGACACACGTGCACTCTGGGTATCAGACACACGTGCACTCTGGGTATCACACACACGTGCACTCTGGGTATCAGACAATGCAAAAGCTTCCGGTACAAAAGACCATGATGTAAGGACACATAAAATTCGTGCACAATGAGTAGCTGGAATAATGGGCAGATGGATATCTTAGTTTTCCATAAATGAATCCCGTAAAATAATAGTCAACGACACTTAAGCAAACACTAGGACATATTTATTAGAAATGTTTCTGTCCAGGGACCTAGATGACTTCTAACATACAGAGGTTAAAAAGTCAGTATATGTTTGTGGAGAGTGAAGTGTGAGTGACGCGTGTTCTAGTGTCTGCTCACGTGCCTTTCTAGACCAGTGTGTCGGTGTCTGTCACCAAGGTTTATACCAGTCGACAAAATAGTCCCAGAGTGAAGAGCTGTGTGCCCCAGGTCACAGTACTCGCCCAGACTCCTTTCTCATTCTAACTTCGACACAGCGACATAACTCATCCAGACGATGGTAGGATATGTGTGAGTGTCATCCACTGAGGACACTGTGGTAGGATATGTGTGAGTGTCATCCACTGAGGACACTGTGGTAGGATATGTGTGAGTGTCATCCACTGAGGACACTGTGGTAGGATATGTGTGAGTGTCATCCACTGAGGACACTGTGGTAGGATATGTGTGAGTGTCATCCACTGAGGACACTGTGGTAGGATATGTGTGAGTGTCATCCACTGAGGACACTGTGGTAGGATATGTGTGAGTGTCATCCACTGAGGACACTGTGGTAGGATTTGTGTGAGTGTCATCCACTGAGGACACTGTGGTAGGATATGTGTGAGTGTCATCCACTGAGGACACTGTGGTAGGATATGTGTGAGTGTCATCCACTGAGGACACTGTGGTAGGATATGTGTGAGTGTCATCCACTGAGGACACTGTGGTAGGATATGTGTGAGTGTCATCCACTGAGGACACTGTGGTAGGATATGTGTGAGTGTCATCCACTGAGGACACTGTGGTAGGATATGTGTGAGTGTCATCCACTGAGGACACTGTGGTAGGATATGTGTGAGTGTCATCCACTGAGGACACTGTGGTAGGATATGTGTGAGTGTCATCCACTGAGGACACTGTGGTAGGATATGTGTGAGTGTCATCCACTGAGGACACTGTGGTAGGATATGTGTGAGTGTCATCCACTGAGGACACTGTGGTAGGATATGTGTGAGTGTCATCCACTGAGGACACTGTGGTAGGATATGTGTGAGTGTCATCCACTGAGGACACTGTGGTAGGATATGTGTGAGTGTCATCCACTGAGGACACTGTGAACCTCCATGCTGAGGTAAACCAGATCTTCCAGCGCGTCATCATGGTAAACAATGATATGGTGGCGCCATGATGGTAAACAATGATATTCAATGGTGGCGCCATGATGGTAAACAATGATATTCAATGGTGGCGCCATGGTGGTAAACAATTGATATTCAGTGATGGCGCCATGGTGGCCAACAATTGATATTCAGTGGTGACGCCATGGTGGTAAACAATGATATTCAATGGTGGCGCCATGATGGTAAACAATTGATATTCAATAGTGGCGCCATGGTGGTAAACAATTGATATTCAATGGTGGCGCCATGGTGGTAAACAATGATATTCAATGGTGGCGCCATGGTGGTAAACAATTGATATTCAATAGTGGCGCCATGGTGGTAAACAATTGATATTCAATAGTGGCGCCATGGTGGTAAACAATTGATATTCAATGGTGGCGCCATGGTGGTAAACAATGATATTTAATGGTGGCGCCATGGTGGTAAACAATTGATATTCAATAGTGGCGCCATGATGGTAAACAATGATATTCAATAGTGGCGCCATGATGGTAAACAATGATATTCAATAGTGGCGCCATGGTGGTAAACAATTGATATTCAATAGTGGCGCCATGGTGGTAAACAACTGATATTCAATGGTGAAAATGTTAGTTACTCAGCTATGGAAAAAAGACTGTGTAAATAAAAGTTGAAAGGGAGTACATAACACACTTAAGACTCTCAGTAGAGCAGAATATTATTGTGAGGATCTTAGGAGCGATGACGCCAGAAGATCTTACGTTCAAAGATCACAAGAGTATTACTAAAACAACTGTAAAGAAAATCGAAATATTGGATTACTAGAACTTTCAAGATACGAGATGCCAAGCCAGTGTTGATACTCAAATTCAAATTCAGTTTTTTATACGGTACAAAAACAATGTAATTTACGTATAATTACACAATATTATGCACAAAAAGAAAGGCATAAGTATACACTGCATTTCGGGCAATACAATGCATTTAGGGCTAAGTCACTTGTTCTCTTTAGACAGGAAGATTCCAGTACACTAACAGCCTCTTTTGGGGTGAGCCAAAGAAGAGATCTGAAGAATGTCCAGAGAACCTTCGCAGTTTGTAAACATACGGTCAAGCAACTATGTTAATGGGAATACCGAAAATCCATTGAGCCATACTTCTTGGAACGTAGGCGAGAAAGATATATCATAATTTACATCTGGAAAATTAAAGATCAACTGGTCATAAATCTGCACACAGAAATCACTCATTACGAAAGCAAGAGGCGCGGCAGAAGGTGCAATAAACACCCAATGAAATACAGGAGAGCATTGGTTACGGTAAGTGTAAAGGGACCAAGACTTTTCATGCATAAAAAGAGTTACCAACAGATCCCTAACTGTTTTTAAGAGGAACAAGATCAGTTCTTCAAGTTAATGGTTGTTTACTCGTGTTGTGCTGCTAACACTGAATTTCGTGTGGAGAGCCATCAATCAGGAGGCCTGGTCTGGAACCGGTCCGCAGGGGGCACTGACCCCTTCAAAAATACTCTCCACAGGTAATCCAGTAATCATACCAATTCGTCTTGTGCACTAAGGAACTGTCAATTAGGTTAGGATAGGTAAGATTCATCAGGAAATAGAACAAGTGTTTCCTGACGCAAGTCTTAGTCATATGATGACCCACAGCTGGAGCTTTTGGTCATCTGACCGAGGCCTTCCACTGGCTTACCCCTCCATCACTTTACATTATACATTAATACAACTAATGTCTTCTTTCAAGGATTTTTAAGTCATTCGCTGAAGCACTTAAGGATATATTAATTCTATTTTTATCCCACAACAATTAAAAGAAAATATTTAGGCTTTTCAATATAATTTTCTTTAAATATACTCCAGCAAACCTAGTATAAAACACCTGCCCTGAGTTACTAAAACATCTGTCTATCCTTTGACATCTAGGTGAGTACAAATAGGAAGGGCTCAGCAGACGGAGGATCAAGCCTCCAACATGTCTTGCGCTGAATGACCCACATGGGTTTAGCTCATGACATGATTTAAAAAAAAATGTCCATCCTTTGATCTGTCGGCTCAGGAAAAACGTTTATTGATACTCGTTATATTCTGCATTATACTCCCACAGGTGTATTTCCCTCAGCATATACACCCAGAGTTGTATTTTACCACAGCATGTACATCCAGAATTGTATTTCCCCCAGCATATACACCCAGAGTTGTATTTTGCCTCAGCATATACACCCAAAGTTCTATTTCCCCCCAGCATATACACCTAGAGTTGTATTTTACCACAGCATGTACATCCAGAATTGTATTTCCCCCAGCATATACACCCAGAGTTGTATTTTACCTCAGCATATACACCCAAAGTTCTATTTCCCCCCAGCATATACACCTAGAGTTGTATTTTACCCCAGCATATACACTCAAAATTGTATTTTTACCCCAGCATATACACCCAAAATTGTATTTTTACCCCAGCATATACACCAAGAATTGTATTTTCCCCAAGCATATACACCCAGAGTTGTATTTTCTCCCAGCATATACACCTACAGGTGTATTTTCCCCCAACATATACACCCAGAGTTGTATTTTCTCCCAGCATATACACCTACAGGTGTATTTTCCACCAGCATATACGACTTTATGCCCAGAGTTTCCTCCAGTCCCTATTTTAGGGATTATAGTATTATTGTCTGGTGTTGAAAAGGCCTTAATGACCCTAGTATAGTCGATAGGCTTTCAACCTTATCAACCAGTCAACCAGTTATCTTACACTTGATAAAACTCTACGGATTCAGCCAACCTTGTTTCACTTAGTATTTGAGGAAGTTGATTTACAGCTCTTGGGCCCTTTAAGTGCGTTGATTTACAGCTCTTGGACCTCTTGATTGTGTTCATTTACAGCTCTTGAACCTCTTAAGTGCGATGATTTATAGCTCTTGGGCCCATTAAGTGCGTTGATTTACAGCTCTTGAACCTCTTAAGTGCGATGATTTATAGCTCTTGGGCCCATTAAGTGCGTTGATTTACAGCTCTTGGACCTCTTAAGAGTGCTGATTAACAGCTCTTGGACTTCAGGTAAGGGTAAGCTAGTTTCTTCAGGATATTGAGCTCAATCTCACGGGCCTCTCAAAGTTGTTGATATCCAGCCCCTGGACCCTTTAGATGGGTTGAAACAGATCATAGCATTTCAATCTATTATACGTTGCGGTGCGTAGAGGGTAGTTAATACAGTGTGAGTGTGTAGGTAGTTAGGACAGTGTCAGTGTGTAGGTAGTTAGGACAGTGTCAATGCGAGGGTAGCTAAGACAGTGTCAGTGTGATGGTAGGTAAGACAGTGTCAGTGTGTAGGTAGTTAAAACAGTGTCAGTGCAAGGGTAGTTAAGACAGTGTCAGTGTGAGGGTAGTTACAACAGTGTCAGTGTGAGGGTAGTTACGACAGTGTCAGTGTGATGGTAGTTAAGAGGTAGACAGAGAGAGAGAGAGAGACAGACAGAGAGACAGACAGACAAACATACAGAAGAGAGAGAAGAGAGAGAGAGAGAGAGAAGAGAGAGAGAGAGAGAGAGAGAGAGAGAGAGAGAGAGAGAGAGAGAGAGAGAGAGAGAGAGAGAGAAGAGAGAGAGAGAGAGAGAGCAGAGAGAGAGAGTTATTGATGAGAGAGAGTATGAGAAAGAGAAAGAGATTTTTGAGTATCAAATCACCCTCACTGGGACTGGTTATTATCCTGGAGATACTCCTTAGACTGAAGAGCACATAAGACTTTTTTTCTTGCAGTTCAAATCACCGCTACGACACTATAATATCCTGCTAATCTACATCCTTAGCCCACTGGTGAACCACACTTGCCTTCACTGTAAATCTTGATCACCATCACCAAGCGGAAGTGATGGTGATATCTTTAATTAAATATTAAGTTTAGTTAACTACGAGACTTTTTCACTGGAATGCGAAAGGCAAAAATTCCATTATCAAATAATTAATTTTTATTGATTTACGAGTGTCCCTGAGAGTACGTTTTAGCAGCGAAGGTGAGAGGTTTGGATGATGAAGCATGAGTACATCTTGTACTCTTTTGTACTCTCTCTTGTACAGTACACTACTGATGTTAATGTGTGCGTACTCCAGTGACTGTTCTGTGGACGTTTGTGTACACTACTGATTGTACTGTGAACTTGTGTGCACACCACTGACTCTACTGTGAACTTGTGTGTACACCACTGACTCTACTGTGAACTTGTGTGCACACCACTGACTCTACTGTGAACTTGTGTGTACACCACTGACTCTACTGTGAACTTGTATGTACACCACTGACTCTACTGTGAACTTGTGTGTACACCACTGACTCTACTGTGAACTTGTATGTACACCACTGACTCTACTGTGAACTTGTGTGCACACCACTGACTCTACTGTGAACTTGTGTGCACACCACTGACTCTACTGTGAACTTGTATGTACACCACTGACTCTACTGTGAACTTGTTGTACACCACTGACTGTACTGTGAACTTGTATGTACACCACTGACTCTACTGTGAACTTGTGTGACACCACTGACTCTACTGTGAACTTGTGTGTACACCACTGACTCACTTGAACTGTGTAACCCCATGACTCTAGTAACTTTGTGACACCACTGACTCTACTGTGAACTTGTGTGTACACCACTGACTCTACTGTGAACTTGTATGTACACCACTGACTCTACTGTGAACTTGTATGTACACCACTGACTCTACTGTGAACTTGTATGTACACCACTGACTCTACTGTGAACTTGTATGTACACCACTGACTCTACTGTGAACTTGTGTGTACACCACTGACTCTACTGTGAACTTGTATGTACACCACTGACTCTACTGTGAACTTGTGTGCACACCACTGACTCTACTGTGAACTGTTTACACACTGCTCTATGTGAACTTGTATGTACAACTGCTTATGTGAATGTGTGTACACACTGACTCTACGGGAACTTGTATACCCCCTACTTACTGGAACTTGTGGTACACCACTGACTACGGACTTGTGTCACCACTGATCTCGAACTCCTGGCACCCTGACTCTCTTAACTGTGACAACTGCTTACTGGACTGTGGTCACACTCTCCTGCTTTGCCACTGAGGCTTTATCCACTGACCTCTTCTTGTGTGATGACTCTCTGTGAATTTGTGTGCACCACTGTGTGTGTGTGTGTGTGTGTGTGTGTGTTGTGTGTATGTGTTGTGTGTGTACACCACTGATCATATTGACACTGAGTACATGATCATATGTGACGATTACACACTGACCTACGAGGACATTACATGCTAGTGAATTGTGACACACTAACTTATGTAGTACACGACTTCTAAGGTATAACATAACTATGTAGTGACTCTGGCAACATAACTATGTCAGTGACTCTGGCAACATAACTATGTAGTGACTCTGGTCACATTATATGCTACTGTAGTGACTCTGGCAACATAACTATGTAGTGACTCTGGCAACATAACTATGTAGTGACTCTGGCAACATAACTATGTAGTGACTCTGGCAACATAACTATGTAGTGACTCTGGCAACATAACTATGTAGTGACTCTGGCAACATAACTATGTAGTGACTCTGGCAACATAACTATGTAGTGACTCTGGCAACAGTATCACTGAAATCAATATGGTGATCTTTGTAAAATTTACTCCACCTGAATTTGGTTGTAAACGTTATGGCGTTACTATTCTATTTACAACCCTTTAAAAACACCAATGACCATTTAAAACCGTTTACAACTACTTACAACTAATTAACAACCATTTACAACCTTCAGCATCACCTGACGCACCTCCAGGATCACCTGACGCACCTCCAGCATCACCTGACGCACCTCCAGCATCACCTGACGCACCTCCAGCATCACCTGACGCACCTCCAGCACCACCTGACGCACCTCCAGCATCACCTGACGCACCTCCAGCATCACCTGACGCACCTCCAGCAACACCTGACGCACATCCAAGATCACATGACGCACCTCCAGCTTCACCTGACGCACCTCCAGCATCACCTGACGCACCTCCACCAACACCTGACGCACATCCAAGATCACCTGACGCACCTCCAGCAACACCTGACGCACCTCCAGCATCACCTGACGCACCTCCTGCATCACCTGACGCACCTCCGCCCTCCACAGCATAACACTGCTTTAGGTTACACTGTCACAGTATATTCACACTGACAGTTATCTCAATCTCTCGTCTATACAGTATTCTTGTTTAGTGGTGAAAGACTTCTTGGACCCATAACGAGCTTAATGTAGTCGATAGGCTTTCAACCCCACTAACCAATGTTACTGTGTTAAGACTGATGAATACAGTGGACCCCCGAGTAACGAACACACTTCATTCCAGAAGGCTGCTCAAGTGCCATTACCGAACGAATTTACTCCCTTAATAAATAATGTCAAGTAGGTTAGTCTATTTCAGACTCCCAAAAATACACTTGCAAAAGCACTTACAATATTATACTTACATAATTGTACGATTTCCGGGGTGTTCGTAACTCGAGGGGTCTACTGTATACTCATAGTGACATGTTTCTTTTTAATAAATACCCTGGACAGTATACAAGTGGTTTTACCCATAGATATTAACCGGTTTTAATTAAAATCTTGAAGAGACATAATTATCTAAAAATATTGTCGGGTATAAGATTATAATTAGCATTTACTAAACAGGTAAAGATATTTTTTGTAAATAAATATATTGGTAGAAGGAATATGATATGAAAGAAATATAATGATTATAATTATAAGTTGAATTGGTAAAGGGGTGGAAGGGTTAAGCCAGTGGAAGGCGTCTGTCAGATGACCAAAAGCTCCAGCTGTGGGTCATCATGTGACTAAGACAGGCGTCAGGGAATACTTGTCCTCTTTCCTGACAAACCTAACCTAACCTAACCTTACCTAACCTGTTACGACAGTTGAGTTTTGCAGTATGATTCAGTAATTCTTAGTGATTCACAATCGTGTGTTACTACATAAATGGTTTTAATAAAATTATAAAACTGGAAGTTACAATTTTCAATACAAATGTAATAATTTTGATAATATAAACCTGCGTTTAAGGTTTGATGCCGAGATAAAGCAGCATTCTCAAGTTATCACACAGAAACAAATACAACAATTTGTAAAATAAAAATGAGAGATTGTTTACCATACATCAGTCTGGCCACTTGGTGACGTCAGTCTGGCCACTTGGTGACGTCAGTCTGGCCACTTGGTGACGTCAGTCTGGCCACTTGGTGACGTCAGTCTGGCCACTTGGTGACGTCAGTCCGGCCACTTGGTGACGTCAGTCTGGCCACTTGGTGACGTCAGTCTAGCTACTTGGTGACGTCAGTCTGGCTACTTGGTGACGTCAGTCTGGCCACTTGGTGACGTCAGTCCGGACACTTGGTGACGTCAGTCTGGCCACTTGGTAACGTCAGTCTGGCTACTTGGTGACGTCAGTCTGGCCACTTAGTGACGTCAGTCTGGCCACTTAATGACGTCAGTCTGGTCACTTGGTGACGTCAGTCTGGCCACTTGGTGACGTCAGTCTGGCCACTTGGTGACGTCAGTCTGGCCACTTGGGAACATCAGTCTGGCCACTTAGTGACGTCAGTCTGACCACTTTGGAACATCAGTCTGGCCACTTAGTAACATCAGTCTAGCCACTTAATAACATCAGTCTAGCCACTTAGTAACGTCAGTCTGGCAACTTAGTAACATCAGTCTAGCCACTTAGTTACATCAGTCTGGCCACTTAGTAACATCAGTCTAACAACTTAGTAACATCAGTCTAGCCACTTAGTAAAATCAGTCTAGCCACTTAGTAACATCAGTCTAGCCACTTAGTAACATCAGTCTAGCCACTTAGTAACATCAGTCTAGCCACTTAGTAAAATCAGTCTAGCCACTTAGTAACATCAGTCTAGCCACTTAGTAACATCAGTCTAGCCACTTAGTAACATCAGTCTATCCACTTAGTAACATCAGTCTAGCCACTTAGTAACATCAGTCTAGCCACTTAGTAACATCAGTCTAGCCACTTAGTAACATCAGTCTAGCCACTTGGGAACATCAGTCTGGCCACTTGGGAATATCAGTCTGGCCACTTGGGAGCATCAGTCTGGCCTCTTGGGAACATCAGTCTAGCCACTTGGTAACATCAGACTGGCCACTTGGTAACATCAGACTGGCCACTTGGTGACATCAGACAGGCCACTTGCTTACACCAGACTAGCCACTTAGTAACATCAGACTGGCCACTTGGTGACATCAGTCTGGCCACTTGAGAACATCAGTCTAGCCACTTTGGAACAACAGTCTGGTTACTTGGGAACATCAGTTTGGCCACTTGAGAACATCAGTCTGGCCACTTGAGAACATCAGTCTAGCCACTTTGGAACATCAGTCTGGCTACTTGGAAACATCAGACTGGCCATTTGGTAACATCAGACTGGCCACTTGGTAACATCAGACTGGCCACTTGGTAACATCAGACTGGCTACTTGGTGACATCAGACAGGCCACTTGGTGACACCAGACTAGCCACTTAGTAACATCAAACTGGCCACTTGGTGACATCAGACTGGCCACTTGGTGACATCAGACTGGCCACTGGGACATCAGACTGGCCACTTGGTGACACCAGACTAGCCACTTATTAACATCAGACTGGCCACTTGGGAACATCAGACTGGCCACTTGGGAACATCAGACTGGCCATTTGGTAACATCAGACTGGCCACTTGGAGACATCAGTCTGGTCACTTGGGAACATCAGTCTGGTCACTTGGGAACATCAGTCTAGCCACTTGGAAACATCAGACTGGCCACTTGGGAACATCAGACTGGCCACTTGGGAGCAAGGGAGCTAACTGGAGGGAGAGCGTGACTTCACACGTGAGTTGACCAATAGGAGCCCAAAACTCCGTGACGTCATGAAATTCTTTGCTCGGAATTTCCTTAATATACTTTTCACGGCAGTGAATAATTTTCTAAAGATTCAGAATTAATTTTATATATAGATCAACTTGCCTATTACCGCCCAAATACATAAATATGATACAACTGTAAAATACAATTGCGAAATCAGCAGTATTTATGTGGATATAAACGAGGCTGGGTCTGGTGGCTGGAGCTTTTGGTCATCTGACCGAGGCCTTCCACTGGCTTACCCCTCCACCGCTTTAAATAAAAATCAGTTAATTTCAGTCACGTCAGAAGTTGCTAGATTATGAGTGCCAATCATCGAGGGATTTACCCAGAGTTATTATGAGTACCAATCATCGAGGGATTTACCCAGCGTTATTATGAGTGCCATTCATCGAGGGATTTACCCAGAGTTATTATGAGTGCCAATCATCGAGGGATTTACCCAGAGTTATTATGAGTGCCAATCATCGAGGGATTTACCCAGCGTTATTATGAGTGCCAATCATCGAGGGATTTACCCAGAGTTATAAGACAAATGCAAGTTCATCTAGACGTATTTCTGACGCTGCACTATCAAAAAGAAGGTATCCCCGTGTTGTATAAGCCCAGCCCCATCTAACTCAATGTATGCGATAGCAATAGTGCAATATAAGATCTCAGTAACTTGTGATATCGCAATATGCAAGAATTGGCGCAGATAAAAATAGCGAAATTCCAAGCGCTTTCGTGATTTCTCACATTATTATTGGTATAATGCATGAGTTACCAATGGTATAATACATGAGTTACCAGTGGTATAGTGCATGAGTTACCAATGGTATAATACATGAGTTACCAATGGTATAATACATGAGTTACCAGTGGTATAGTGCATGAGTTACCAATGGTATAGTGCATGAGTTACCAATGGTATAGTGCATGAGTTACCAATGGTATAGTGCATGAGTTACCAATGGTATAGTGCATGAGTAACTAATGATATAATGCATGAGTTACCAATGGTATAGTGCATGAGTTACCAATGGTATAGTGCATGGGTTACCAATGATAATATATGCAACATTCCTTAATGAAAAGCTGGGGTGCCACGAGTACACTGAGAGATAACGCAATAAGTGTCAGGGGCCCAAGACTGTTCAACTGCCTCCCAGCATACATAAGAGGGATTATCAATATTCCCCTGGCTGTCTTCAAGAAGCCGCTGGACAGGCACCTAGACTCAGTACCTGACCAACCGGGCTGTGGTTCGTACGTCAGTTTTCTTGAGGCCAGCAGAAACAGCCTAGTTGATCAGACCCTGATCCACCATGAGGCCTGGTCTCAGACCGGGCCGCAGGGGCGTTGACCCCCGAAACCCTCTCAAGGTATTCTCCAGGTATAGAGCATAAGTTAATAATGGTATAGATCATAAGATACTAATGGTATAGTGCATAAGTTACTAATGGAATAGTGCATAAGTTACTAATGGTATAGTGCATAAGTTACTAATGGTATAGTGCATAAGTTACTAATGGAATAGTGCATAAGTTACTAATGGTATAGTGCATAAGTTACTAATGGTATAGTGCATAAGTTACTAATGGTATAGTGCATAAGTTACTAATGGTACAGTGCATAAGTTACTAATGGTATAGTGCATAAGTTACTAATGGTATAGTGCATAAGTTACTAATGGTATAGTGCATAAGTTACTAATGGTATAGTGCATAAGTTACTAATGGAATAGTGCATAAGTTACTAATGGTATAGTGCATAAGTTACAAATGGTATAGTGCATAAGTTACTAATGGTACAGTGCATAAGTTACTAATGGTATAGTGCATAAGTTACTAATGGTATAGTGCATAAGTTACTAATGGTACAGTGCATAAGTTACTAATGGTATAGTGCATAAGTTACTAATGGAATAGTGCATAAGTTACTAATGGTATAGTGCATAAGTTACTAATGGTATAGTGCATAAGTTACTAATGGTATAGTGCATAAGTTACTAATGGAATAGTGCATAAGTTACTAATAGTATAGTGCATAAGTTACTAATGGTATAGTGATTAAGTTATTAATGGAATAGTGCATAAGTTACTAATGGTATAGTGATTAAGTTACTAATGGTACAGTGCATAAGTTACTAATGGTACAGTGCATAAGTTACTAATGGAATAGTGCATAATTTACTAATGGTATAGTGCATAAGTTACTAATGGTATAGTGATTAAGTTACTAATGGTACAGTGCATAAGTTACAAATGGTATAGTGCATAAGTTACTAATGGTATAGTGATTAAGTTACTAATGGTACAGTGCATAAGTTACTAATGGTACAGTGCATAAGTTACTAATGGAATAGTGCATAATTTACTAATGGTATAGTGCATAAGTTACTAATGGTATAGTGATTAAGTTACTAATGGTACAGTGCATAAGTTACAAATGGTATAGTGCATAAGTTACTAATGGTATAGTGCATAAGTTACTAATGGAATAGTGCACAAGTTACTAATGGTATAGTGCATAAGTTACTAATGGTATAGTGCATAAGTTACTAATGGTATAGTGATTAAGTTATTAATGGTACAGTGCATAAGTTACCAATGGTATAGTGCATAAGTTACTAATGGTATAGTGCATAAGTTACTTAATGGAATAGTGCATAAGTTACTAATGGTATATTGAATAAGTTACTAATGGTACAGTGCATAAGTTACTAATGGTAAATTGAATAAGTTACTAATGGTATAGTACATAAGTTACTAATGGTATAGTGCATAAGTTACTAATGGTATAGTGCATAAGTTACTAATGGTACAGTGCATAAGTTACTAATGGTAAATTGAATAAGTTACTAATGGTATAGTACATAAGTTACTAATATAATAGTGCATAAGTTACTAATGGTATAGTGCATAAGTTACTAATGGTACAGTGCATAAGTTACTAATGGTATAGTACATAAGTTACTAATGGTATAGTGCATAAGTTACTAATGGTATAGTACATAAGTTACTAATGGTATAGTGCATAAGTTACTAATGGTACAGTGCATAAGTTACTAATGGTAAATTGAATAAGTTACTAATGGTATAGTGCATAAGTTACTAATGGTATAGTGCATAAATTACTTAATGGTATAGTGCATAAGTTACTAATGGTAAATTGAATAAGTTACTAATGGTATAGTACATAAGTTACTAATGGTATAGTGCATAAGTTACTAATGGTATAGGGCATAAGTTACTAATGGAATAGTGCATAAGTTACTAATGGTATAGTGCATAAGTTACTAATGATATAGTGCATAAGTTACTAATGGTATAGTGCATAAGTTACTAATGGTACAGTACATAAGTTACTAATGGTATAGTGCATAAGTTACTAATGGTATAGTGCATAAGTTACTAATGGTACAGTGCATAAGTTACTAATGGTACAGTGCATAAGTTACTAATGGTATAGTGCATAAGTTACTAATGGTATAGTGCATAAGTTACTAATGGTACAGTGCATAAGTTACTAATGGTACAGTGCATAAGTTACTAATGGTATAGAGCATAAGTTACTAATGGTATAGTGCATACGTTACTAATGGTACAGTGCATAAGTTACTAATGGTATAGAGCATAAGTTACTAATGGTATAGTGCATAAGTTACTAATGGTATAGTGCATAAGTTACTAATGGTACAGTGCATAAGTTACTAATGGTATAGTGCATAAGTTACTAATGGTATAGTGCATAAGTTACTAATGGTATAGTGCATAAGTTACTAATGGTACAGTGCATAAGTTACTAATGGTATAGTGCATAAGTTACTAATGGTATAGTGCATAAGTTACTAATGGTACAGTGCATAAGTTACTAATGGTATAGTGCATAAGTTACTAATGGTATAGTGCATAAGTTACTAATGGTATAGTGCATAAGTTACTAATGGTACAGTGCATAAGTTACTGTTGCAGGTAAATATTAGGGTTGAAGATTTATTACGCACCAGAAGAGACAGTCATGAGATATCTCAAGGTACTAAAATTCTAATTTATTTCATAAAATTGACAAGTTAGATCCTCCACAGCCCATAACTAATTCTAGCTTCCAATGAGAAAAAACTAGATTAGAAGCCAAACTGCAGAGGAATTTTTTAGTTATCTTTCAGTGACCAATTTCCCAAAATACACGCAGCTTGAAGTTTGAAGATGGATAATCAAGTTGTCAGTGGTCAAGTTTTGAATTTAATCGGATTAGACATTGACAAATTTTCACATAAACTCAGATTTCTGCTTTCCAAATCCAAACTTTTCTCTAAGTAAGATTCACTAGTGTTTAAGTTTAAAGCCAATCGGAAGATTCATTCTCCAGATTTATTTAACAAAAACTGGTTCAATTAATAAAACTATCAGATTTAAACGTATACAACCCAAATCAAGGCAAAAGCTTTCTTTGAGAAAACCCGTCAGTCCTGAAAGTTTGAAGCCGACCAGAAGATGCATTCTTCAGCCATTGCCCAATATTCAAGAATTACAAGTTTGTTAACCACGTAGGCAAATTTGAGAAGTTATGCCTTCACAGCCTAAACTCAAAAAATATTTAATCCATTTCGTTAATCATTAATGGCTGAGAAACCACTAATGATTAACGAAATGAATAATACATTAAATCTTACTGAATTATTATTCATTATTATGCATTATTATTCATTATTATGCATTATTATTCATTATTATTATGCATTATTATTCAATATTATGCATTATTATTCATTATTATGCATTATTATTCAATTTTATGCATTATTATTCAGTATTATGCATTATTATTCATTATTATGCATTATTATTCATTATTATGCATTATTATTCATTATTATGCATTATTATTCACGATTATGCATTATTATTCATTATTATGCATTATTATTCATTATTATGCATTATTATTCATTATTATGCATTATTATTCATTATTATCCATTATTATTCATTATTATCCATTATTATTCATTATTATGCATTATTATTCATTATTATGCATTATTATTCATTATTATGCATTATTATTCATTATTATGTATTATTATTCATTATTATGAATTATTATTCATTATTATGCATTATTATTTATTATTTTCCATTATTATTCATTATTATGCATTATTATTCATTATTATGCATTATTATTCATTATTATGCATTATTATTCATTATTATGCATTATTATTCATTATTATCAATTATTATTCATTATTATGCATTATTATTCATTATTATACATTATTATTCATTATTATGCATTATTATTCATTATTATCCGTTATTATTCAATATTATGTATTATTATTCATTATTATGCATTATTATTCATTATTATGCATTATTATTCATTATTATGCATTATTATTCATTATTATGCATTATTATTCATTATTATGCATTATTATTCATTATTATCCATTATTATTCATTATTATGCATTATTATTCATTATTATGCATTATTATTCATTATTATCTATTATTATTCATTATTATGCATTATTATTCATTATTATGCATTATTATTCATTAGTATCCATTATTATACATTATTATGCATTATTATTCATTATTATGCATTATTATTCATTATTATGCATTATTATTCATTATTATGCATTATTATTCATTATTATGCATTATTATTCATTATTATGCATTATTATTCATTATTATGCATTATTATTCATTATTATGCATTATTATTCATTATTATGCATTATTATTCAAGATTATGCATTATTATTCATTATTATTATGCATTATTATTCAATATTATTCATTATTATGCATTATTATTCATTATTATCCATTATTATTCATTATTATGCATTATTATTCATTATTATGCATTATTATTCAATATTATGCATTATTATTCATTATTATCCATTATTATTCATTATTATGCATTATTATTCATTATATGCATTATTATTCATTATTATGCATTATTATTCATTATTATTATGCATCATTATTCAATATTATGCATTATTATGCATTATTATTTATTACTATCCATTATTATTCATTATTATGCATTATTATTCATTATTATCCATTATTATTCATTATTATGCATTAGTATTCATTATTATGCATTAGTATTCATTATTATGCATTAGTATTCAATAATTTGCATTATTATTCATTATTATTATGCATTATTATTCATTATTATGCATTATTATTCATTATTATTCATTATTATGCATTATTATTCATTATTATGCATTATTATTCATTATTATACATTATTATTCATTATTATGCATTATTATTCATTATTATGGATTATTATTCATTATTATGCATTATTATTCATTATTATGCATTATTATTCATTATTATGCATTAGTATTCATTATTATCCGTTATTATTCATTATTATCCATTTTTATTCATTATTATCTATTATTATTCATTATTATGCATTATTATTCATTATTATGGATTATTATTCATTATTATCCATTATTTTTCATTATTATGCATTATTATTCAATAAATAACCGAAATTTGTCTCTTCAGAGATAAATTCCAGTTACTTAATGAATAATAATGATTTATCAGTCCACCAGCAACACCAACTATCTTGAAGATAAGATAAACATGTGTTGACAGGTTTATTGTTTTCCTATAATCTACCTTGTCCATAATTACTGTCACATTTGCTTTGTCTGCTTTCGTAAGGTATTGTGTTGTAGAGGTGTGAGCTTCGCTCACACCTCTACAACACAATCCTCCTCAAAGATTTGTTAAGTTATACCATGAATTAAGGAAAGATCCTGGATTTCACCTTACGAATCAGACAAAGCAAATGCGATGGTAATTATGGACAAGGTAGATTGTTAAGTAAAATGACACAAGTACAACTAATGTGACATTTTGTTGTGGCAACGTTTCGCTCACCAGGAGCTTTGTCAAGCCGTTACAAACAATACATGGACACACAGGGTATATATAGGCTTAGGGTGAGGTGTAATACTAGTGGTGGTAGTAGTAGTAGTAGTAATATTAGTTGTAGTTGTAGTAGTAATATTAGTTGTAGTAGTAATAGTAATATTAGTGGTAGTAGTAGTAGTAGTAATATTAGTGGTAGTAGTAGTAATATTAGTGGTAGTAGTAGTAATATTAGTAGTAGTAGTAGTAATATTAGTGGTAGTAGTAGTAATATTAGTGGTGGTAGTAGTAGTAGTAGTAGTAGTAGTAGTAGTAATAACATAAGTTGTAGCAGTAGTAGTAATATTTGTTGTAGTAGTAGTAATATTAGTAGTAGTAGTAGTAGTAGTAATATTAGTAGTAGTAGTAGGTAGTAATATTAGTTGTAGTAGTAGTAATATATGTTGTAGTAATAGTAATATTAGTGGTAGTAGTAGTAATATTAGTGGTAGTAGTAGTAATAATATTAGTGGTAGTAGTAGTAGTAATATTAGTGGTAGTAGTAGTAATATTAGTGGTAGTAGTAGTAATAATATTAGTTGTAGTAGTAGTAATATTAGTAGTAGTAGTAGTAGTAGTAGTAATATTAGTTGTAGTAGTAGTAGTAATATTAGTAGTAGTAGTAATATTAGTGGTAGTAGTAGTAGTAATATTAGTTGTAGTAGTAGTAATATTAGTGGTAGTAGTAGTAGTAATATTAGTTGTAGTAGTAGTAATATTAGTGGTAGTAGTAGTAGTAGTAATATTAGTGGTAGTAGTAGTAATATTAGTAGTAGTAGTAGTAATATTAGTGGTAGTAGTAGTAGTAATATTAGTAGTAGTAGTAGTAGTAATATTAGTAGTAGTAGTAGTAGTAGTAATATTAGTTGTAGTAGTAGTAGTAATATTAGTTGTAGTAGTAGTAGTAATATTAGTTGTAGCAGTAGTAGTAATATTAGTAGTAGTAGTAGTAGTAATATTAGTAGTAGTAGTAGTAGTAGTAATATTAGTTGTAGTAGTAGTAGTAATATTAGTTGTAGTAGTAGTAGTAGTAATATTAGTAGTAGTAGTAGTAATATTAGTTGTAGCAGTAGTAGTAATATTAGTAGTAGTAGTAGTAGTAATATTAGTAGTAGTAATAGTAGTAATATTAGTAGTAGTAGTAGTAGTAATAGTAATAGTAGTAGTAGTAGTAGTAGTAGTAGTAATATTATTATTATTATTATTATTATTAGTAGTAGTAGTAGTAGTAGTAGTAATATTAGTAGTAGTAGTAGTAGTAGTAATATTAGTAGTAGTAGTAGTAGTAATATTAGTTGTAGTAGTAGTAATATTAGTAGTAGTAGTAGTAGTAATATTAGTAGTAGTAGTAGTATTAATATTAGTTGTAGCAGTAGTAGTAATATTAGTAGTAGTAGTAGTAGTAGTAGTAATATTAGTTGTAGTAGTAGTAGTAATATTTGTAGTAGTAGTAGTAGTAATATTAGTTGTAGTAGTAGTAGTAATATTAGTAGTAGTAGTAGTAGTAGTAGTAATATTAGTAGTAGTAGTAGTATAAATATTAGTAGTAGTAGTAGTAGTAATATTAGTAGTAGTAGTAGTATTAGTAATATTAGTAGTAGTAGTAGTAGTAGTAATATTAGTTGTAGCAGTAGTAGTAATATTAGTTGTGTTAGTAGTAGTAATATTAGTTGTAGTAGTAGTAGTAGTAGTAGTAGTAATATTAGTAGTAGTATTAATATTAGTTGTAGTAGTAATATTAGTTGTAGTAGTAGTAGTAGTAGTAGTAATATTAGTAGTAGTAGTAATATTAGTAGTAGTAGTAATATTAGTTGTAGTAGTAATATTAGTTGTAGTAGTAGTAGTAGTAGTAATATTAGTAGTAGTAGTAATATTAGTTGTAGTAGTAGTAGTAGTAGTAGTAATATTAGTTGTAGTAGTAATATTAGTTGTAGTAGTAGTAGTAATATTAGTAGTAGTAGTAGTAGTAGTAGTAGTAGTAGTAGTAGTAGTAGTAGTAGTAGTAGTAGTAGTAGTAGTAATACAATAAGGTAGAACAATGCACACGAGTTAAAGGTGATAAACGTTATTACCTGGATAACATATAAACAGGTCAGGTAATTCTACCAATATTAATACATGGTAGATTATAGTGGAAGAATAAAAATGTTATTATAAGAATGGTCAGTATAAAACTGACAAAATGGGTGTCTGTTAATTTTTCCATAGACTCTTTTATAGGTGTTGTTTACCGGGGGTCAAAATTTGAAGCGGATCGGATAAACCGTTCTGAGGTTATACACGAGTCTTGTTTAAAGTTAATGGAAGACAAGAACACAGCCCCTAAGAATTTGTGAACTATGGAATAAAATCACCCCTTTAAAATTAATGGTCGTAGTTATAAGAATTTAGTATTTAAAAAAAGGCAGAATTCTTGAGATTTAGAAAATATTTAAAAAAAGGCAAAATTCTTGAGATTTAGAAAATATTTTAAAAAAGTAAAAATTCTTAAGATTTAGAAAATATTTTTAAAAAAGGCAAAATTCTTGAGATTAAGAAATATTTAAAAAAAAGGCAAAATTCTTGAGATATAGATATATTTTTTTTAAAGAAATTCCACAATAAAATGGGCAGATTGGCCCAAATTCAAGAAAAAATCAATCCTATTTAACATATATCAGCGTTTAGGGTTTGAAGCCGATAAGAAGAGGCATTCTCTAGTAATTACGTGGAAACCATTAACTTCATAAAATTATAAAATTAAAGTTTACACAACTCAAATTGAATTCCAGACAGTTTTAGTGAAGTTCACCAACACAAAGTTGAAAGCCTACCAGGAAAACCATTCACTAGCTATTGCTCAGAATCCAAAGATTCCAAATTTTTTAACAATGTTGTCAAATTTCTTCGTGCTTAATAAGATTCCACCTGACGACTGCACCATCGTTACTAGTTTGAAGCCGATCGAAAGAGTCATTCCCTACTTTATGAATGAAAATCAGTATCACAATTTATTAGCTAGCATTGGAAAATGGTGAATTATACAGCCTAGTAACAATTCTGTTCCGCCAAACACGCCACCTCTAAAAGTTTGAAGCCATCCAGAAGAGTCATTCTCCAGTTATCTCACGAAATTCAACTGCTCCAAATTGCTTGACTCTGGTGGCGTATTAACAAATTTTGTCTGACATAGACCTAAGCTGCATCAGATCAGCTTATTTGGTTCTAAACTTTCCTCTAAACCGTATCAGACCAGC
>WNWK01009752.1:42500-74542 GCA_009830355.1 Cherax destructor
CAGGATGGTGATATCTACTGGTACCAGGATGGTGATATCTACTGGTACCCGGATGGTGATATTACTGGTACCAGGATGGTGATATTACTGGTACCAGGATGGTGATATCTACTGGTACCAGGATGGTGATATATACTGGTACCAGGATGGTGATATCTACTGGTACCAGGATGGTGATATCTACTGGTACCAGGATGGTGATATCTACTGGTACCAGGATGGTGATATCTACTGGTACCAGGATGGTGATATCTACTGGTACCAGGATGGTGATATTACTGGTACCAGGGGGTGATATCTACTGGTACCAGGATGGTGATATCTACTGGTACCAGGATGGTGATATCTACTGGTACCAGGATGGTGATATCTACTGGTAACAGGATGGTGATATCTACTGGTACCAGCATGGTGATATTTACTGGTAGCAGGATGGTGATATCTACTGGTACCAGATGGTGATATTACTGGTACTAGGATGGTGATATCTACTGGTACCAGGATGGTGATATCTACTGTGTAGCAGGATGGTGATATCCTCTGGTAGCAGGATGGTGATATCTACTGGCAACAGGATGGTGATATCTACTGGTACCAGGATGGTGATATCTACTGGTACCAGAATGGTGATATCTACTGGTACTAGGATGGTGATATTTACTGGTACCAGGATGGTGATATCTACTGGTACTAGGATGGTGATATCTACTGGTACCAGGATGGTGATATCTACTGGTAGCAGGATGGTGATATCCTCTGGTAGCAGGATGGTGATATCCTCTGGTAACAGGATGGTGATATCCTCTGGTAGCAGAATGGTGATATCCTCTGGTAGCAGGATGGTGATATCCTCTGGTACCAGAATGGTGATATCCTCTGGTACGAGGATGGTGATATCTACTGGTACCAGGATGGTGATATCTACTGGTATAAGGATGGTGATATCTGCTGGTAGCAGGATGGTGATATCCTCTGGTAGCAGGATGGTGATATCCTCTGGTAACAGGATGGTGATATCCTCTGGTAGCAGAATGGTGATATCCTCTGGTAGCAGGATGGTGATATCCTCTGGTACCAGGATGGTGATATCCTCTGGTACGAGGATGGTGATATCTACTGGTACCAGGATGGTGATATCCTCTGGAAGCAGGATGGTGATATCTACTGGTACCAGGATGGTTATATCATCTGGTAGCAGGATGGTGATATCCTCTGGTAGCAGGATGGTGATATCCTCTGGTAGCAGGATGGTGATATCCTCTGGTAGCAGGATGGTGATATCCTCTGGTAGCAGGATGGTGATATCCTCTGGTAGCAGGATGGTGATATCCTCTGGTAGCAGGATGGTGATATCCTCTGGTATCAAGGATGTTGACTGTGTCCTCCCACAGGGTCTTTAATTAACTCTCTTGATTTTCACTGAATTTTTTTTCGACTTTACCAAAACCTCTTCTTCCATTACATTGTTAGAACTGGGATCAGTTTATTACCCGGTCCTACAATATATATCACCAGTGTCTCTTCTTCTCTCCAGAAAAAAAAATTATAGTAGTTTAAGGGGTTCCCAGCAGTTTAAGGGGTTCCAAAAGTTTAAAGGGTTCCCAGTAGTTTAAGGGGTCCCCAGTAGTTTAAGGGGTTCCAAAAGCTTAAGGGGTCCCCAGTAGTTTAAGGGGTTCCAAAAGTTTAAGGGGTCCCCAGTAGTTTAAGGGGTTCCCAGTAGTTTAAGGGGTTCCAGAAGTTTAAGGAGTCCCCAGTAGTGTAAGGGGTTCCAGTAGTTTAAGGGGTCCTCAGTAGTTTAAGGGGTTCCAAATAGTTCAAGGTGTTCCCAGTAATTTAATAGCTCCTCAGTAATTTAATGGGTCCTCAGTAATTTAATGGGTCCTCAGTAATTTAATGGGTCCTCAGTAATTTAAGGGGTACCCAGTAGTTTAAACGATAAGTTGCCAGTATTCGGCCTCTACATATCATGTATATCATCTCTCCTGCCTTCAATAATTTTCTTACACATTTACACAGTAAATCATGAACTTCATACATTAGAACTCACTATATATATATATATATATATATATATATATATATATATATATATGTCGTGCCGATTAGGTAAAACTTGCGATTTTGGCTTAAATAGCAACGCTCTTCTTGCCATATAAGACAAGTGAAAATTTGTGTATGCAATAATTTCACCAAAATCATTCTGAACATAACGAAAAAAAAATATTTCATTGTGTTTGTTTATTATTAAATTAATGTTAACTTATCTAAAATATATTTAGTTGGGTTAGGCTAAATTAAATTGCGCTTGTTGCAATAAGGTTAGGAAGGTTTTCAAAGTTTCTCTTGGTACAAAATTATAAATTTTTACATTAACGCAAATGAAAAAAATATACCTTTAAACGTATAAGAGAAAATTTTAGAAAGGACTTAATTTTAAATGAGTTCTTGCTAATTGACCAGTTTTACCTAATCGGCACGACATATATATATATATATATATATATATATATATATATATATATATATATATATATATATATATATATATATATATATTATTGTTGTATTTTATTAACACATCGGCCGATTCCCACCAAGGCAGGGTGGCCCGAAAAAGAAAAACTTTCATCATCATTCACTCCATCACTGTCTTGCCAGAGGGGTGCTTTACACTACAGTTATAAAACTGCAACATTAACACCCCTCCTTCAGAGTGCAGACACTGTATTTCCCATCTCCAGGACTCAAGTCCGGCCTGCCAGTTTCCCTGAATCCCTTCATAAATGTTACTTTGCTCACACTCCAACAGCACATCAAGTATTAAAAAACATTTGTCTCCATTCACTCCTATCAAATACGCTCACACATGCTTGGTGGAAGTCGAAGCCCCTCGCACACAAAACCTCCTTTACCCCCTCCCTCCAACCTTTCCTAGGCCGACCCCTACCCCGCCTTCCCTCCACTACAGATTGATACACTCTCGAAGTCATTCTGCTACGTTCCATTCTCTCTACATGTCCGAACCACCTCAACAACCCCTCCTCAGCCCTCTGGATAATAGTTTTGGTAATCCCGCACCTCCTCCTAATTTCCAAACTCCGAATTCTCTGCATTATATTCACACCACATATTGACCTCAGACATGACATCTCCACTGCCTCCAGCCTTCTCCTCGTTGCAACATTCATCACCCATGCTTCACACCCATATGAGAGTGTTGGTATAACTATACTCTCATACATTCCCCTCTTTACTTCCATGGACAAAGTTCTTTGTCTCCACATACTCCGAAGTGCTCCACTCACCCATTTCCCCTCATCAATTCTATGATTCACCTCATCCTTCATAGACCCATCTGCTGACATGTCCACTCCCAAATATCTGAATACATTCACCTCCTCCATACTCTCTCCCTCCAATCTGATATCCAATCTTTCGTCACCTAATCTTTTTGTTATCCTCATCACCTTACTCTTTCCTATATTCACTTTCAATTTTCTTCTTTTACACACCCTACCAAATTCATCCACCAGCCTCTGCAACTTCTCTTCAGAATCTCCCAAAAGCACAGTGTCATCAGCAAAAAGCAACTGTGACAACTCCCACTTTGTATTTGATTATTTGTCTTTTAACCCCACACCTCTTGCCAACACCCTCGCATTCACTTCTCTAACCACCCCATCTATAAATATATTGAACAACCATGGTGACATCACACATCCTTGTCTAAGGCCTAACTCTAACTTGAGCCTCACTATCCTCATAAAAACTCTTTACTGCTTTCAGTAACCTACCTCCTATTCCATACACCTGCAACATCTGCCAACATCCATAAATGCTACAAAAACCTCTTTACCCTTATCTAAATACTGTTCACCTATATGTTTCACTGTAAACACTTGGTCTACACACCCCCTACCTTTCCTAAAGCCCCCTTGTTCATCTGCTATCCTGCTCTCCGTCTTACTCTTAATTCTTTCAATAATAACTCTACCATAAACTTTACCTGGTATACTTAACAGACTTATTCCTCTATAATTTTAGCACTCTCTTTTGTCCCCTTTGCCTTTATACAAAGGAACAATACACGCTCTCTGCCTGTCCCTAGGTACCAACCACTCCAAAACTATATCCCCACCTGCTTTTAACATTTCTATCTTTATCCCATCAATCCCAGCTGCCTTACCCCCTTTCATTCTACCCACTGTCTCACGAACTTCCCCTACACCCACAACTGGCTCTTCCACACGCCTACAAGATGTTATTCCTCCTTGCCCTACACACGAAATCACAGCTTCCCTGTCTTCATCAACATTTAACAACTCCTCAAAATATTCCCTCCGTCTTCCCGATACCTCAAACTCTCCATTTAATAACTCTCCTCTCCTATTTTTAACTGTCAAATCCATTTGTTCCCTAGGCTTCCTCAACTTATTAATCTCACTCCAAAACTTTTTCTTATTTTCAACAAAATTTGTTGATAACATCTTACCCACTCTCATTTGCTCTCTTTTTACATTGCTTCACCACTCTCTTAACCTCTCTTTTTCTCTCCATATTCTCTTCCCTCCTTGCATCACTTCTACTTTGTAAAAACCTCTCATATGCTAACTTTTTCTCCCTTACGACTCTCTTTACATCATCATACCACCAATCGCTCTTCTTCCCTCCCGCACCCACTTTCCTGTAACCACAAACTTCTGCTGAACACTCTAACACTACGTTATTAAACCTACCCCATACATCTTCGACCCCATTGCCTACACTTTCACTAGCCCATCTATCCACCAATAGTTGTTTATATCTTACCCTAACTGCCTCCTCTTTTAGTTTATAAACCTTCACCTCTCTCTTACTTACTGCTTCTATTTTCCTTGTATCCCATCTACCTTTTACTCCCACTTTAGCTACAACTAAAAAGTGAGCTGATATATCTGTGGCCCCTCTATAAACATGTACATCCTGAAGTCTACTCAACAGTCTTTTATCTACCAATACACAGGCCAACAAACTACTGTCATTATGCCCTACATCATATATTGTATACTTATTTATCGTCTTTCTCTTAAAATATGTATTACCTATAACTAAACCCCTTTCTATACAAAGTTCAATCAAAAGGCTCCCATTATCATTTACACCTGGCACCCCAAACTTACCTACCACACCCTCTCTACATGTTTCTCCCACTTTAGCATTTAGGTCCCCTACCACAATTACTCTCTCACTTGGTTCAAAAGTTCCTATACATTCGCTTAACATCTCCCAAAATCTCTCTCCTCTACACTCCTCTCTTCTCCAGGTGCATAGACGCTTATTATGACCCACTTTTCGCATCCAACCCTTATTTTAATCCACATAATCCTTGAATTTACACATTTATATTCCCTCTTCTCCTTCCATAACTGATCCTTCAACATTACTGCTACCCCTTCCTTACCTCTAACTCTCTCAGATACTCCTGACTTAATGCCATTTATTTCTCCTCACTGAAACTCGCCTACCCCCTTCAGCTTTGTTTCGCTTAGAGCCAGGACATCCAACTTCTTTTCATTCATAACATCAGCAATCATCTCTTTCTTATCATCCGCACTACATCCACGCACATTCAGACAACCCAGTTTTATAAAGTTTTTCTTCTTCTATTTTTTGAGTAAATGTGTACAGGAGAAGGGGTTACTAGCCCATTGCTCCCGGCATTTTAGTCGCCTCATACGACACGCATGGCTTACGGAGGAAGGATTCTTTTCCACTTCCCCGTGGACAATATAGGAAATAAAGAAGAACAAGAGCTATTAAGAAAAAGAAGAAAAACCTAGATGTGTGTATGTATATATATGCATGTGTATGCCAGTGTAGTGTGACCTCCGTGTAAGTAGAAGTAGCTAGATATACCTGTTATCCAGCGTGTTTATGAGACAGAAAAAAGACACCAGCAATCCTACCATCATGTAAAACAGTTTCAGGTTTCTGTTTCACAGTCATCTGGCAGGACGGTAGTACCTCCCTGGGTGGTTGCTGTCTACCAACCTACTACCATATATATTTATATATATATATATATATATATATATATATATATATAGTGTGTGTGTGTGTGTGTGTGTGTGTGTGTGTGTGTGTGTGTGTGTGTGTGTGTGTGTGTGTGTGTGTGTGTGTGTGTGTGTTAACCCACATTCAATAGCACGAAAAAGCAAATATTTTCGGTATGCCTTAGGTCTTTTCATAGCTGTTAAATGAGTTGGTAGGAAGGCCATATACACTCGACCTTCAGAGACACTGCAGAAGGCCTACTGGCCCACGCCCAGGAGCTTCCGCTATTATCAAACCATACCTTAATATCTGTCCAACCTAATTTAAAACTAACCAAGGAATTCCCTATCAATATGACCGCGTATTTCCAGCTATACTCTCTATATTTATTGTATCCGAAAGATTATAGTTTGAATAAATAAGATGTGTAAGAGCCGGGTAGTCTAGCATGACATTTCAGGAGGCCCTGGACACACTGTTCCCTGGACACACTGTGCCCTGGACACACTGTGCCCTGGACACACTGTGCCCTGGACACACTGTGCCCTGGACACACTGTGCCCAGGACACACTGTGCCCTGGATACACTGTGCAATGGACACACTGTGCAATGGACACACTGTGCTCTGGACACTGTGCCCTGGACACACTGTGCCCTGGACACACTGTGCCCTGGACACATTGTGCCCTGGACACACTGTGCCCTGGACACACTGTGCCCTGGACACACTGTCCCCTGGACACGTTGTGCCCTGGACACATTGTGCCCTGGACACACTGTGCCCTGGACACACTGGGCCCTGGACACACTGTGCCCTGGACACACTGTGCCCTGGACACACTGTGCCCTGGACACACTGTGCCCTGGACACAATGTGCCCTGGACACACTGTGCCCTGGACACACTGTGCCCTGGACACAATGTGCCCTGGACACACTGTGCCTTGGTCACTTGCTTTCTTGAACGGTTTGTCAAATATAAGAAGAAAATACTGTGAAAGATGTTCAAGCTTCTCGTTAACTGCATTGAAATTAGAAGCCTTGCTAATTATGACTGGCTCCTAATTATCACTGATTCCCTAATTATCACTGATTCCCTAATTTTCCTGTTGTGTGCCTTTGCATCCTATTACCCCTTTAGCATAATTGAAATTAATTGTATGATTCTTTATATCTCTATCTATCTATCTATCTATCTATCTATCTATCTATCTATATATATATATATATATATATATATATATATATATATATATATATATATATATATATATATATATATATATATATATATATATATATATATATATATATATATGTATATATAGATAGACAGTTGTAATCTCAGTGTATACATAGTTTTATTGTTTTATTCCATATAACATAGTATTATTTTCTGTCGGTACAGTAACATGCAGTCTAATGACTTCACGCAGTAGATAGAATTTAAACCTAGCACTCCATCTTTACAATTGAAAATATTTTCATAGGTGACCTTAAATTTCTTCTGAGAGGATAAACAACTGGATGTAAACAAACCAGGGTACGGGTGGGGATTGAACTCGCGGCAAGCGAGTCGTAAAAGTCTAGGCCAGTGCGTCAACCACTGTGCCAGCTGGCTAACTGGATGTACTTCGTTCACTGAATGAGGTATCCCCGTACTGTACAACCCCAGCCTCTTCTACCACAGTGAACGATATAACAGTACAGAATGCGGCATAAGTTTCTAATGCTGAGAAATATTAGCGAATCAGAAGATGCCTCCCCTCAAAAAGTATCTTAATTTCTTCAATAAAAATGTCATATCAGGACATCCTCTACCCAAAACTTATTCAAACCTTCAACTAAGAAGCATTAACTTGAAGCTAAACTTAAGAGGAACTCTCTATTCACTTCAGATAGACCAGAGCACCAGAACACGAGGTCTCAAGACCCGTAGTTCGAGCGCTAGAGCACTCGCCTCACACACTGAGGTCTGGCTTCAAACATTAAGATGTATTTACTTAACCCTCCTGGCTCTTGTTAACCTTACTGGTTCTTGTTAACTCTCTTTGTTTTTGTTAACTCTTTTAACTCTTGTTAAGACACCTGCTGTTCAGTGTTCACCCATCAGTAAAATAGGTACCTGGGTGTTAGTCGACTGGTGTTGGTCGCATCCTGGGACAAAACTGACCTAATTTGTGAGAAATGCTCAGCATAACAAGTGGCTTTCTATATAGTAGTATGTCATTGATGTCAGCTATGGTCTGTATACCTTGTACATGTACTGGTAGTAAATAAATATATTATTATTATTATTATTATTATTATTATTATTATTATTATTATTATTATTATTATTATTATTATTATTATTATTATTATTATTATTATTATTATTATTATTATTATTATTATTATTATTATTGTTATTATTGTTATTATTATTATTATTATTATTATTATTATTATTATTATTATTATTATTATTATTATTATTATTATTATTATTATTATTATTATTATTATTATTATTGTTATTATTATTATTATTATTGTTATTATTATTATTATTATTATTATTATTATTATTATTATTATTATTATTATTATTATTATTATTATTATTATTTTATTATTATTATTATTATTATTATTATTATTATTATTATTATTATTATTATTATTATTATTATTATTATTATTATTATTATTATTATTATTATTATAATTCAGAAGTTTCAGTGTTAACTTATCACCGTTCAAGTGTTAAAGCCAATCAATTGATAGTTTTTTTTCAATTTCCTCCATAAAGTAATGCAAACTGGAACCAACACTCTAAAAATCGCACCAAAATGTTGCCTTAGATTTAATAGATAAGTAACTGCTGTTTAGGTCTTGGATAATGTTATTTAGGATACGTAGATATAACTGTCAAGTGAGTAATATTTTGTAGATTAAACTTAGGATAACCCGGGATAACTCAGGATAACCCGGGATAAGTCAGGATAACCCGGGATAACTCAGGATAACCCAGTATAACTTAGGATAACCGGGGATAACTCAGGATAACCCAGAATAACTTAGAATAACCCGGGTTAACTCAGGATTACCCGGGATAACTCAGGATAACTCAAGATAACCCATGATAACTCAAGATAACCCGGGATAACTCAGGATAACCCGGGATAACTAAAAATAAACCCAGGATAACTTAGAATAACCCGGGATAACTCAGGATAACTCAGGATAACCCAGTAACCCAGGATAATCAAGTGACTTATTTCTGACCAGAGAAAACATTCACCAGTTATTTCAGGAGGAATAACAAGCTTAACAACACACAAATAACCCTCACATAGGTGAGAGAGAAACGTATGACGACGTTTCGCTCCTTCTTTGACCATTTACAAAGTCATTTACAAGTGTGACTGTAAATGGTCTAAATCTGAGCGAAACGTCGAGGTAATTTTCCCTCTCCTCTGTGTGGGTTGTGTTGTTCCAGTCAGCGGTACATTAACTCTCTAAGTCAAGGAGAAGCTTCGTCTGAGGGTAAAACATCGGCACTCAAAGTTTGAAGGCGACCTGATGGTGCATTCTAAATTTAAACCCCAGAATTGAAAAAAAAAGAAATATGCACCTACATGGCCTAAATTCAAAACACGTTTCGCTCATTTCATAAAAAAAAGTATCAGAGGTTAAAGTTTGATGCCATTCGGAAATGTTTTGTTTGATTCTGGGAAAAATGTTAAACCCGTAGGGTTTAACATTGGGAGGGGATGGATGGCATTCAGATTCAATCCAAGGAAAGGGAGAATGATTCTAGTTCCTTGAATCAAGAGCCCCCTCACCAGCATCAAGATACTCTCCTTGAAGAGACAAGTTCGAGTTATCTGAGACAAATTCTATGTCATTTCTAGAATAAAAGTGGTAAACTAACTTTCTTCTAAGTAAACTAACTTTCTTCTAAGTAGACGACGCAACTGTTGTTATGGAAACCAATGTTAGGAATGGTCTTCATAAGAGTGGGGAGAGGACGCTGGCACTTGTTAGTGGCTTAGAGGACGCTGGCACTTGTTAGTGGCTTAGAGGACGCTGGCACTTGTCAGTGGCTTAGAGGACGCTGGCACTTGTTAGTGGCTTAGAGGACGCTGGCACTTATCTGTGGCTTAGAGGACGCTTGCACTTGTCAGTGGCTTAGAGGACGCTGGCACTTGTTAGTGGCTTAGAGGACGCTGGCACTTGTTAGTGGCTTAGAGGACGCTGGCACTTGTCAGTCACTTAGAGGACGCTGGCACTTGTTAGTGGCTTAGAGGACGCTGGCACTTCTCTGTGGCTTAGAGGACGCTTGCACTTGTCAGTGGCTTAGAGGACGCTGGCACTTGTCAGTGACTTAGAGGACGCTGGCACTTGTCAGTAGCTTAGAGGACGCTGGCACTTGTCAGTGGCTTAGAAGACGCTGGCACTTGTCAGTGGCTTAGAAGACGCTGGCACTTGTCAGTGGCTTAGAGGACGCTGGCACTTGTCAGTGACTTAGAGGACGCTGGCACTTGTCAGTGGCTTAGAGGACGCTGGCACTTGTCTGTGGCTTAGAGGACGCTTGCACTTGTCAGTGGCTTAGAGGACGCTGGCACTTGTCAGTGGCTTAGAGGACGCTTGCACTTGTCAGTGGCTTAGAGGACGCTGGCACTTGTCAGTGGCTTAGAGGACGCTTGCACTTGTCAGTGGCTTAGAGGACGCTAGCACTTGTCTGTGTCTTAGAGGACGCTGGCACTTGTCAGTGGCTTAGAGGACGCTGGCACTTGTCTGTGGCTTAGAGGACGCTGGCACTTGTCACTGGCTTAGGGGACGCTAGCACTTGTCAGTGGCTTAGAGGACGCTGGCACTTGTCAGTGGCTTAGAAGACGCTGGCACTTGTCAGTGGCTTCGAGGACGCTGGCACTTGTCAGTGGCTTAGAGGACGCTGGCACTTGTCAGTGGCTTAGAAGACGCTGGCACTTGTCAGTGGCTTCGAGGACGCTGGAACTTGTCAGTGGCTTAGAGGACGCTGGCACTTGTCAGTGGCTTAGAAGACGCTGGCACTTGTCAGTGGCTTAGAAGACGCTGGCACTTGTCAGTGGCTTAGAGGACGCTGGCACTTGTCAGTGGCTTAGAGGACGCTTGCACTTGTCAGTGGCTTAGAGGACGCTGGCACTTGTCACGTGGCTTAGAGGACGCTTGCACTTGTCAGTGGCTTAGATGACGCTTGCACTTGTCAGTGGCTTAGAGGACGCTGGCACTTGTCAGTGGCTTAGATGACGCTTGCACTTGTCAGTGGCTTAGAGGACGCTGGCACTTGTCTGTGGCTTAGAGGACGCTGGCACTTGTCAGTGGCTTAGAGGACGCTGGCACTTGTCTGTGGCTTAGAGGACGCTGGCACTTGTCAGTGGCTTAGGGGACGCTAGCACTTGTCAGTGGCTTAGAGGACGCTGGCACTTGTCAGTGGCTTAGAAGACGCTGGCACTTGTCAGTGGCTTCGAGGACGCTGGCACTTGTCAGTGGCTTAGAGGACGCTGGCACTTGTCAGTGGCTTAGAGGACGCTGGCACTTGTCAGTCGCTTAGAAGACGCTGGCACTTGTCAGTGGCTTAGAGGACGCTGGCACTTGTCAGTGGCTTAGAGGACGCTTGCACTTGTCAGTGGCTTAGAGGACGCTGGCACTTGTCAGTGGCTTCGAGGACGCTGGCACTTGTCAGTGGCTTAGAGGACGCTGGCACTTGTCAGTGGCTTAGAGGACGCTGGCACTTGTCAGTGGCTTAGAAGACGCTGGCACTTGTCAGTGGCTTAGAAGACGCTGACATTTGTCTGTGGCTTAGAGGACGCTGGCACTTGTCAGTGGCTTAGAGGACGCTGGCACTTGTCAGTGGCTTAGAAGACGCTGACACTTGTCTGTGGCTTAGAGGACGCTGGCACTTGTCAGTGGCTTAGAGGACGCTTGCACTTGTCAGTGGCTTAGAGGACGCTGGCACTTGTCAGTGGCTTAGAGGACGCTGGCACTTGTCAGTGGCTTAGAAGACGCTGGCACTTGTCAGTGGCTAAGAGGACGCTGGCACTTGTCAGTGACTTAGAGGACGCTGGCATTTGTCAGTGGCTTAGAGGACGCTGGCACTTGTCTGTGGCTTATAGGACGCTTGCACTTGTCAGTGGCTTAGAGGACGCTGGCACTTGTCAGTGGCTTAGAAGACGCTTGCACTTGTCAGTGGCTTAGAGGACGCTGGCACTTGTCAGTGGCTTAGAAGACGCTGACACTTGTCTGTGGCTTTGAGGACGCTGGCACTTGTCAGTGGCTTAGAGGACGCTGGCACTTGTCAGTGGCTTAGAGGACGCTGGCACTTGTCAGTGACTTAGAGGACGCTGGCCCTTGTCAGTGGCTTAGAGGACGCTGGCACTTGTCAGTGGCTTAGAGGACGCTTGCACTTGTCAGTGGCTTAGAGGACGCTGGCACTTGTCAGTGGCTTAGAAAACGCTTGCACTTGTCAGTGGCTTAGAGGACGCTGGCACTTGTCTGTGGCTTAGAGGACGCTGGCACTTGTCAGTGGCTTAGAGGACGCTGGCACTTGTCTGTGGCTTAGAGGACGCTGGCACTTGTCAGTGGCTTAGGGGACGCTAGCACTTGTCAGTGGCTTAGAGGACGCTGGCACTTGTCAGAGGCTTAGAAGACGCTGGCACTTGTCAGTGGCTTCGAGGACGCTGGCACTTGTCAGTGGCTTAGAGGACGCTGGCACTTGTCAGTGGCTTAGAGGACGCTGACACTTGTCAGGGGCTTCGAGGACGCTGGCACTTGTCAGTGGCTTAGAGGACGCTGGCACTTGTCAGTGGCTTAGAGGACGCTGGCACTTGTCAGTGGCTTAGAAGACGCTGACACTTGTCTGTGGCTTAGAGGACGCTGGCACTTGTCAGTGGCTTAGAGGACGCTGGCACTTGTCAGTGGCTTAGAAGACTCTGACACTTGTCTGTGGCTTAGAGGACGCTGGCACTTGTCAGTGGCTTAGAGGACGCTTGCACTTGTCAGTGGCTTAGAGGACGCTGGCACTTGTCAGTGGCTTAGAGGACGCTGGCACTTGTCAGTGGCTTAGAGGACGCTGGCACTTGTCAGTGGCTTAGAGGACGCTGGCACTTGTCTGTGGCTTAGAGGACGCTGGCACTTGGCAGTTGCTGCACCAATGTTCACCTAGTGAAAGTTCACCTGGGTCGAAGATTAGCAGGTGATCTGATAAGGTGATCTGTTGTTATGAACAAAATCTTTAGATTAAGTTAATGACTCCAGGATGAGGGACTGATTACCTCAAACTCCTTCTGATCTTCATTATTCTTTTCTGTACTGGACCGATGAAGCCAATGCGGGGCGAAACGTTCCCACAATAAAGATACCCATGTGTCGTGCATGTGTCTAATTTATCAACTTGTCGGTTCTGTGAACCATTTACCCACACCGAAGAACATTGTTGCCAGAACTGTGTCAGTTCTGGCATAAGGTCGTATAGTATATAAGAGTAAACGTGAGAAAATATAAAGAAAAATATTCTTTTTCAGTATTTGCTTTCATTTTTTTTTTTTTTTTGCATTGTAACATTCTATTTAATATTTACTACAATTAAAAATATATATTGATTTTCTTTTTAAAAAAGTCAAGATCTGGTATTTTTTTTTATAACATTAGTGTAATGGCGCCTACACAGGCCAAATTCAATGCAAAAATACTTTAAATTAAGATACATCAGATTTAAGTGATACTACAAAGAAATGATTACAACTAAACCATAATTTTTAAAGGGTGGACCGGTAAGCCAGCGGAAGGCCTCGGTCAGATGACCAAAAGCTCCAGCTGCGGGTCATTATATGACTAAGACCCTCGTCAGGAAACAGTTGTCCTGTTTCCTGACAAACCTTACCTAACCTAACCTTTAAGTGATTTAAGCGACCAGAAGAGGCGTTCCCTAGTTATCACATACAATTCAATTTATTTCGTGAAAGTTGCAATTTATAATTTACTTAAATTAAAAAACTATGTTTATTTTAATAAAGCCTATCAATAATGAACGTTTGAAGCCTATCAATAAAGTCATTTTTCAGTAATTGCTCTAAATCCAACTATTTTTTTAACTAATTTAGAATATTAAATTTGTCTAGATCTGATAGTTATTAATCCATAACACGGATGGGGTTCGAACCCGCGGTCACAGAGACACAAAACTCCCGACCGTCGCGTAAGCCACTGGGCCAGCTAGCTTCAATAAGATTCATCCAACTAGGTATATTTCTACACCATAGGAAGGTTAGCATAGGCCACCACTGTGTCCACAAAGGCAAGTTTGCAATCGTGTCATTACGATTTCGTGAGTGATAGTTATTATCCTGGTGGTAAGATGTATCAACCAGTAAACAATGAAGCCGCAGCCAGTAAACAATGAAGCCGCAGCCAGTAAACAATGAAGCCGCAGCCAGTAAACAATGAAGCCGCAGCCAGTAAACAATGAAGCCGCAGCCAGTAAACAATGAAGCCGCAGCCAGTAAACAATGAAGCCGCAGCCAGTAAACAATGAAACCGCAGCCAGTAAACAATGAAGCCGCAGCTAGTAAACAATGAAGCCGCAGCCAGTAAACAATGAAACCGCAGCCAGTAAACAATGAAGCCGCAGCCAGTAAACAATGAAGCCGCAGCCAGTAAACAATGAAGCCGCCAGCCTGGGTGGGTCACCCTGCCTGGGTGGGTCACCCTGCCTGGGTGGATCACCCTGCCTCTGAGGGAGACGGCCGGTATATTAACAAAAAATCAGACTAGTTAACAATCAGATCTAAGAATTTGTTGTCACAGTTAACATCAGTAACTTAATACACTTAAACCTAAAATCAAGTTTCTTAAAAGACTTAAGAAATACTGACGACTGATTTAAAGTAAGGTTCGGGGAAATAACCAGGGCAAGATAAGTATCTATACACCTTGTTATTTTATTGCAGGTTATATCTCGTTGCAAGTGTTAACGTTGCAAGTGTTAACGATGCGTTGGGGCACGATACAATATTACCAATATTACTATAGATCAAGGTGTTTACTATGGAACTCCTAGGCTGCACGTAACCTATTAACCACTAGCCAAAGATACTTTAGTGTCTAGAACAAAGATTAACACAAACTCTCAGTGTATATACACGACTAGGTATGCATCTTTGAGATGCCTGGTTAAATGGGTTTAAAACTTTTCATCTACGGCAGCATGTCACCAGTTCTCCACTAGAACACACGAAACTTTAAAATAAGAACAAAAGAACACTCTCAGTGTATATGCACTGAGAAATATACACCTCTTGCTGCACCAATCACGCCATACAAATTTTGCTTAATGAGGGTTTAAAGTCTATCTATAAAGTCTATATATATATTATTATATTATTATTATATATATATATATATATATATATATATATATATATATATATATATATATATATATATATATATATATATATATATATATATATATATATATATATATATATATATTATTTATTTATATATATCCCTTCAACTATGATTATTATTTTTATGTTAAACATCTATGCAAATTAACTCATATTCAGTCCACAAACAACATTGTTAATATGTTTATGTGATTAAAGTTAAATTTATTTGAATAACCAGAGCGTTAATAAACCATACGATACAATTTACTGTTAGTAATATTGTATTAAATACAACAGTATGGAAAGTTAGAACAATGGTGGATTAAGTTGTAGGGAGGAGTGAACTTGATAGGTAAGTGAACTTGATAGGTAAGTGAACTTGATAGCTTAGTGAACTTGAGAGCTAGGTGAACTTGATAGCTTAGTGAACTTGATAGCTAAGTGAACTTGATAGCTTAGTGAACTTGATAGGTAAGTGAATTTGATAGCTTAGTGAACTTGACAGCTAGGTGAACTTGATAGCTTAGTGAACTTGATAGCTTAGTGAACTTGATAGCTTAGTGAACTTGATAGCTTAGTGAACTTGATAGCTAAGTGAACTTGATAGGTAAGTGAACTTGATAGGTAAGTGAACTTGATAGCTTAGTGAACTTGAGAGCTAGGTGAACTTGATAGCTTAGTGAACTTGATAGCTTAGTGAACTTGATAGCTTAGTGAACTTGATAGCTTAGTGAACTTGATAGCTTAGTGAACTTGATAGCTAAATGAACTTGATAGCTTAGTGAACTTGATAGGTAAGTGAACTTGATAGCTAAGTGAACTTGAGAGCTAAAAGAACTTGATAGCTAAGTGAACTTGAGAGCTAAGTGAACTTGATAGCTAAGTGAACTTGATAGCTAAGTGAACTTGATAGCTAAGTGAACTTGATAGCTTAGTGAACTTACTAGCTAAGTGAACGTGATAGCTAAGTGAACTTGATAGCTAAGTTAACTTGATAGCTAAGTGAACTTTATAGCTAAGTGAACTTGATAGCTAAATTAACTTGATAGCTTAGTGAACTTGATAGCTAAGTGAACTTTATAGCTAAGTGAACTTTATAGCTAAGTTAACTTGATAGCTAAGTTAACTTGATAGCTAAGTGAACTTGATAGCTAAGTTAACTTGATAGCTAAGTGAACTTTATAGCTAAGTGAACTTGATAGCTAAGTTAACTTGATAGCTAAGTGAACTTGATAGCTAAGTTAACTTGATAGCTAAGTTAACTTGATAGCTAAGTGAACTTGATAGATAAGTTAACTTGATAGCTAAGTTAACTTGATAGCTAAGTTAACTTGATAGCTAAGTGAACTTTATAGCTAAGTTAACTTGATAGCTAAGTTAACTTGATAACTAAGTGAACTTGATAGCTAAGTTAACTTGATAGCTAAGTTAACTTGATAGCTAAGTGAACTTGATAGCTTAGTGAACTTGATAGCTAGTGAACTTGATAGCTAAGTGAACTTGAGAGCTAAAAGAACTTGATAGCTAAGTGAACTTGAGAGCTAAGTGAACTTGATAGCTAAGTGAACTTGATAGCTAAGTGAACTTGATAGCTTAGTGAACTTACTAGCTAAGTGAACTTGATAGCTAAGTGAACTTGATAGCTAAGTTAACTTGATAGCTAAGTTAACTTGATAGCTAAGTGAACTTGATAGCTAAGTTAACTTCATAGCTTAGTGAACTTTATAGCTAAGTGAACTTGATAGCTAAGTTAACTTGATAGCTAAGTGAACTTGAGAGCTAAGTGAACTTGATAGCTAAGTGAACTTTATAGCTAAGTGAACTTGATAGCTAAGTTAACTTGATAGCTTAGTGAACTTGATAGTTAAACGAACTTTATAGCTAAGTGAACTTTACAGCTAAGTGAACTTGATAGCTAAGTGAACTTGATAGCTAAGTTAACTTGACAGCTTAGTGAACTTGATAGCTAAGTTAACTTGAGAGCATAGTGAACTTGATAGCTAAGTGAACTTGAGAGCATAGTGAACTTGATAGCTAAGTGAACTTGATAGCTAAGTGAACTTGATAGCTTAGTGAACTTGATAGCTAAGTTAACTTGATAGCTAAGTAAACTTGATAGCTAAGTTAACTTGAGAGCATAGTGAACTTGATAGCTAAGTTAACTTGATAGCTTAGTGAACTTGATAGCTAAGTGACCCTGATAGGTAAGTGAACTTGATTGCTTAGTGAACTTGATAGTTAAGTAAACCTGATAGGTAAGTGAACTTGATAGCTTAGTGAACTTGATAGTTAAGTGAACTTGATAGCTTAGTGAACTTGATAGTTAAGTGAACCTGATAGGTAAGTGAACTTGATAACTTAGTGAACTTGATAGGTTAGTGAACTTGATAGCTTAGTAAACTTGACAGCTAAGTTAACTTGATAACTAAGTAACCTTTATTACTCTAAGTGAACTCTATTACTATAAGTAAAGAGCACAATAAGTATGGCCTTACCTGGAAGAAACTTAATAACTTCAGTGATAGTGAATAATAACTTCAGTGATAGTGAATAATAACGTCAGTGATAATGAGTAATAGCTTTAGTGATAGTGAGTAATAACTTCAGTGATAGTGAGTAATAAGTTTAATGATAGTGAGTAATAACTTCAGTGATAGAGAGAAATAACGTAAGTGAAAGTGAGTAATAACTTCAGTGATAATTAGTAATAACTTCAATGATAGTGAGTAATAATTTGAGTGAAAGTGAGTAATAACTTCAGTGATAGTAATAACTACAATGATATTGATTAACAACTTCAGTGATAATGAGCAATAAATTGAGTAATAGTGAGTAATAACTTCAGTGATAATGAGCAATAACATCAATGACTTTTAATAATAACTTAAGTGAAACTGAGTAACTTTAGTGATAGTGAGTAATAACTTCTGTGACAATGAGAAATAACTTCAGTAAATCTGAGTAATAGCTTCACTGATAGTGAGTAATAACTTGAATGATAGTGAGTAATAACTTCAATGACAGCAATAACTTCGCTGACAGTGAGTAATAACTTCAGTGAAAGAGATTAATACACAGACAGTAATAACTTCAGTGAAAATGAGTAATTTCTTCAGTAATAGTGAGCAAATAATTTCAGAGATAGTGAGTAATAAACAGACAGTGAATAATAACTTCAGTGAGTAAATAATAACTTCAGAGATAGTGAGTAATAACTTCTGTGATAGTGAGTAATAACTTCATTGATAGTGAGTAATAACTTCAGTGGTAATAATAACTTCAGTGATAGTGAGTAATAACTTCAGTGATAATGAATAATAACCAGTGATAGTGAATAATAACTTCAGAGATAGTGAGTAATAACTTCAGAGATAGTAAGTAATAGCTTCAGTGATAGTGAATAATAACTTCAATGAGGTTGAGTAATAACTTCAGTGATAGTAATAACTTGAGTGATAGTGAGTAATGACTTCAGTGACAGTGAGTAATAAATTCAGTGGTAGTGAGTAATAACTTCAGTGATAGTGAGTAATAATTTCAGTGATAGTGAGCAATAATTTCAGTGATAATGAGTAATAACTTCAGTGATAGTGAGTAATAACTTCAGTGATAGTGAGTAATAACTTCAGTGAGAGTGAGTAATAACTTATGTGATAGTGTGTAATAACTTCAGTCATTGTGAGTAATAAATTCAGTGATAGTGAGTAATAAGTTCAGTTATAGTGAGTAATAACTTCAACGATAGTAATAACTTCAATGATAGAGAGTAATAACTTCAGTGATAGTGAGTAATATCTTCAGTCATAGTGAGTAATAACTTCAGTCATAGTGAGTAATAAATTCAGTGATAGTGAGTAATAAGTTCAGTTATAGTGAGTAATAACTTCAACGATAGTAATAACTTCAGTGATAGAGAGTAATAACTTCAGTGATAGTGAGTAATAACTTCAATGATAGTGAGTAATAACTTCAGTGATAGTGAGCAATAATTTCAATGATAGTGAGTAATAACTTCAATGATAGTGAGTAATAACTTCAGTGATAGTGAGCAATAACTTCAGTGATAGTGAGTAATAACTTCAATGATAGTGAGTAATAACTTCAGTGATAGTGAGCAATAACTTCAATGATAGTGAGTAATAACTTCAATGATAGTGAGTAATAACTTCAGTGATAGTGAGTAATAACTTCAATGATAGTGAGTAATAACTTCAATGATAGTGAGTAATAACTTCAGTGATAGTGAGCAGTAATGTCAAAGTTACTATTATTAGACGTAAACTTCGATGGTTGTTATTGCTTTTGTTGTTATTTTTGTTCTTGTAGTTATTATTGTTAATGCTGATGCAGCTGTTATTTTGACTTATAATATATTTGTTGATGTTTCTCCTTTTCTTCTGTTTCTTGTCGCTTGCGTTGTTATTATTATTATTGTTATTATTATTATTATTATTATTGTTGTTGTTGTTATTATTATTATTATTATTATTATTATTATTATTATTATTATTATTATTATTATTATTATTATTATTATTATTATTATTATTATTATTATTATTATTATTATTATTATTATTATTATTATTATTATTATTATTATTATTATTATTATTATTTTTTTTTTTTTTTTTTTTTTTTTATTATTATTATTATTATTATTATTATTATTATTAATATTAATATTAATATTTTTTTTTTATTATCATTATCATCATCACCATTATCATTATTACTCTCGGTGTTATTGTTGGGTAACTTTGAGTGATGGTTGGGTTCACTCAGACTCTCTCGGTACATCAGCTGGCACACACTACCTGTCGCATCGTATTGAAAGTCGTATATTCACTGTTTGTTAGTGAGTAAAAAATTCAATCGATAGTAATTATAATTGGAATAAATAGTGTTGTTCGGTCATGCAGGGAAGAACATAGTTCACGAGGCAAAAAGCTATAGTCTCTAGTCGCGTTTCCTGACTAGTATTGTCTAGTCTAACTCGAGACCAGGCAATTCATCAGTGAATTGGTTTGTGTTGTCACAATATCAACATTTTGTGGTGGTTGTTGTGGTGGTAGTGGTGGTAGTATTCATGATGTTGGTGGTGGTTTTAGTGGTGGTAGGGGTTGAAGTGGTGGTAGTAGTGGTGGTTTTCGTGGTGGTGGGGATGGAACAGGTGGTGGTAGTTGTGGTGGTGGTAGTGGTGGTAGTAGTGGTGGTGGTAGTGGTGGTGGTAGTGGTGATGATAGTGGCAATAGTGGTAGTGGTGGTGGTAGTGGTGATGATAGTGACAGTGGTGGTAGTGGTGATGATAGTGACAGTGGTGGTAGTGGTGTTAGTAGTGGTGGTGGTAGTGGTAGTAGTAGTGGTGGTGATAATTGTGGTAGTGGTGGTGCACCAGCATCACCACCAGCATCACCACCAGCATCACCACCAGCATCACTTAAAGCTGCACGGGATGCTGAAGGCAGAGCTTGTAGCTCACACTAGCCCAGGCTCTCTCCTCCCTCCAACACTGCCACCCTCACTATCACCAAAACTACCTCCAACACTATCACCAAAAGTACCTCCAACACTATCACCAAAACTACCTCCAACACTTCCTCCAACATTACCACCGTCAATATCACCAAAACTACCACCAACACTACAACAACACTAACACCAACACTACCTCCAACACTAACTCCAACACCACCACCAACAGTAACACCAACACTCCTACCAACACTAACACCAACACTACCTCCAACACTAACTCCAACACCATAACCAACACTCCTACCAACACTAACACCAACACTTCCATCAACACCAACACCACCAACACTACCACCAACACTATCTCCAACACTACCTCCAACACTACCTCCAACACTACAACCAACACCACTACAACCAACACCACTCCCACCAACACTCCAACCGACACTACCACAATCACTACCACCAGCACTACCACCATCACTACCACAAACACGACCACCACCAACACTACCACAAAACTACTCCAACACTACCACCCACATCACCACTACCACCACAATCACTACCACTAACACTTCCACCAACACTACCACCAACATTACCACCAACATTACCATCAACATTACCACCAACACTACCACCAACACTACCACCAACACTAACACCAACACTACCACCACTACCACCAACACTACCACCAACACTTTCACCACAAACACTCCCACCAAAAACTTCTACCAACACTACCACCAACACTAGCTTCAACACTACCACCAACACTAGCTTCAACACTGCCACAAACGCTACCACGAACACTATCACCAACATTACCACCAACACTACCACCAACACTAGCTTCAATAATAACACTAACACTACCACCAGCACTACCACCAACACTACCACCAACACTTCCACCAACCAGCACTACCACCAACACTTCCACCAACACTACCACCAACAATACCACCAACACTATCACCACCAACACTACCACCATCACTACCACCAACACTATCACTACTAAGACTACCACCAACACTCCCACCAACACTACCACAAACACTACCACCAAAACAACCACCAACACTACCACAGATACTACCACCAACACTAGCTCCAACACTATCACCAACACTACCAACACAAACATTACCGCTAACACTAACACCACCACCAACACTGGCTCCAACACTACCACCAACACTACCTCCAACACTGTCACCAACACTCCCACCACAAACACTACCACCAACACTACCTCCAACACTGTCACCAACACTCCCACCACAAACACTACCACCAACACTACTACAAACACCAACACTGGCTCCAACACCACTACCAACACTACCACCAACACTACCACCACCAACATTACCACCAACACTACCACCACCAACACTACCACCAACACTACCACCAACACTACCACCAACACTATCATCAACACTACCACCAACACTATCATCAACACTACCACCAACATCAACACTACCACTAACACTATCACCATCACTACCACCAAGGCTACCACCAAGGCTACCACCAACACTATTACCAACACTACCACCAACACCACCACTAACACTACCACTAACACTATCACCAACTCTTCCACCAGCATCAAGACTACCACAGCCAACACTAAAACTAACATTACCGCCAACACCATCACCAACACTATCACCAACACTACCACATCCACCACGACTACCTCCACAAACACTACCACCACCAACACTATCACCAACACTACCACTACAAACACTGCCACCAACACTACCACCAACACTATCACCAACACTAAAGTCCAACACTAAAGGCCAACACTACCACCAACACTACCACCACAAACACTACAACCAACACTACCACCATCACCACCACCAACACTACCACCAACACTACCACCACAAGCACTACCACCAACATTATCACCAAGACTTCCTCCAACACTACCATCACAAGCACTACCACCAACACTACCGCCAACACTACCACCACCAACACGACTACCACCACAAACACTACAACCAACACTACCACCAAAACAATCACCACCACTGCCACCAACACTACCACCAGCACTACCACCAACACTACCACCAGCACTACCACCAACACTACCACCAACACTACCACTAACACTACCACCAACACTACCACCAACACTACCACCAACACTATCACCAACACTACCACCAACGCTACCCCAACACTATCACCACCACTACCACCAATACTACCACCAACACTACCACCAACACTACCACCAACACTACCACCAACAGTACCACCATCACTACCACCAACACTACCACCAACACTACCACCAACACTACCACCAACATTACCACCAACACTACCACAAACACTACCACCAACACTACGACCAACACTACGACCAACACTACGACCAACACTACCACCAACACTACCACCAACACTACCACCAAAACTACCACCAACACTACCACCAACACTACGACCAACACTACGACCAACACTACCACCAACACTACCACCAACACTACCACCAACACTACCACCAACACTACCACCAACACTATCACCAACACTACCACCAACGCTACCCCTAACACTATCACCACCACTACCACCAATACTACCACCAACACTACCACCAACACTACCACCAACACTACCCAACATCCACCAACACTACCACCACACACAACACTACCACCAACACTACCACCAACACTACCACCAACACTACCACCAACACTACCACCAACACTACCACCAACACTACCACCAACACTACCACCAACACTCAGGGTAATGAGACACATTACACCTCTGTCTGGAGTACCTTACTATCATCCCTAACACTGGCTAATGTTCTTCTTTTGTTCCATTTGGTGACTTTCCCTACTAGTTATTTTTATTCCTTAATGGCTAAAGATATAACCACATTCCCGTCGAAATATCCAGCTGAGCAAATACATAATTACATTACATTGTGATTTTATTTACATACAAACTAGTGATATTACTTTCATTATTTTTTGTGTACTTGTTTGAAAACCATCTGATGTTCATTCTCTAATTTTTGTTGTTGATGCAGTCAGGTGCACTTACTTAATTACCTAATTACCTCACTATGTGCATAGTGACACTCCATTATCAGGTGTCAGTGAATAATACATTTTGAGTTTGTTTTATTGCTCAGTAGCTGATGATGGCCTCATTTCGAGTCGAAATATGAAAATTAAGTTCTTCTTAATTCAAAAAGGTTTAATTAGGTCCTCAGACACATACATCATAAGCATGAAACATAGAGGGAGTGACAGAGAACGTATGTAAGCCTAAGCTAACTTAAACTAACTTACCTTACAAACTTAGTCGAATCTAAGATAACCTAACTAACCTAGGTGAACCTAGCTTAAATGATCCTAATGTGATATTATCTAACTTTTCCTAGCTTCAAAAATCCTATCTTAGCCTTATCTGGTACATAATGAGCGTAGACAGAGGCTACCTAACTAGGGCAGTGGGCACCTAACTAACTAGGAGAGTATGTATCTAACTGGAGTAGTGGTTACCCAAATAGCTGAGGAAGTGGTTACCTAACTAGCTGAGGTAGTGGGTACCTAACTAGCTGGGGTAGTAGTTGTCTAACTAGCTGGGGCAGTGATTACCTAACTAGCTGAGGGTAGTTGTTACTTAGTTGGTACCTAGTAGTTACCTAACTAACTGGGGTATTTGTTACCTAACTTGCTAGGGTGGTGGCTGACTAACTAGCTGGGGTTGTGGTTAACTAACTATCTGGGGTAGATCATACCTAGCTCTCTAGGCTGGTGGTTACCTAACAGCTGGGGTAGTGATTACCTAATTAGCTTTGGTAGAACGTATCTAACTAGCTAGGGTGGTGGTACCTAACTAGCTGGGGTAGTGGTTACCTGACTTGCTGGGATAGAATGTACTTACATACCTTGCTAGGGTGGTTACCTAACTAGCTGGGATAGTTGTGACCTAACTAGCTGGGATAGAACGTACCTAGATATCTAGGGTGGTGGTACCTAACTAGCTGGAGTAGTGGTACCTAACTAGCTGGAGTAGTGGTTACCTAACTAGCTTGGGTAGAAGGTACGTAACTAGCTAGGGTTGTGGTTACCTAACTTTCTGGGATAATTGTTACCTAGCATGCTGGGGTAGTGGTTACCTAACTAGCTGGAGTAGAGGGTACCTAACTTACTAGAGTACTGGTACCTATGTAGCTGGTGTAGTAGTTACCTATCTAGCTGGAGAAGTTTTTGACTAGCAGAGACAGTGGTTGCCTAACTAGCTGAGGTAGTGGTTACCTAACTAACTGGGGTAGAGCGAACCTAGCTACCTAGGGTGGTGGTTACCTAACCAGCTGAGGTAGTGGTTACCTAACTTGCTGGGTTATAACGTACCTAGTTAGCTAGGGTGGTGTTTACCTAACTAGCTGGAGTAGTTGTTACCTAATTAGCTAGAGTAGTGGTTTCCTAACTAGCTGTGCTTGTGGTTACCTATCTGGGGTAGAACTTACCTAGCTAGCTAGGGTGGTGGTTATCTAACTAGCTGGAGTAGTGGTTACCTAACTAGCTAGGGTAGAAGGTCCCTAAGTAGCTAGGGTGGTGGTTACCTAACTATCTGGGGTAGTTACCTAACAAGCTGGGGTAGTGGGTACCTAACAAGCTGGGGTAGTGGGTACCTAACCAGCTGAGAATTGGGGAGATGAAGCGGGGATGGTAGCTGAGGATCTAGAGTGGTGGATAGCTGAGGATCTAGAGTTGTGGGTAGCTGAGGATCTAGGGTGGTGGGTATCCGAGGATCTAGAGTGGTGGGTAGCTGAGAATCTAGAGTGGTGGGTAGGTGAGGATCTAGGGTGGTGGGTAGCTGAGAATCTAGAGTGGTGGGTAGGTGAGGATCTAGGGTGGTGGGTATCCGAGGATCTAGAGTGGTGGGTAGCTGAGAATCTAGAGTGGTGGGTATCCGAGGATCTAGAGTGGTGGGTAGCTGAGAATCTAGAGTGGTGGGTAGGTGAGGATCTAGGGTGGTGGGTATCCGAGGATCTAGAGTGGTGGGTAGCTGAGGATCTAGAGTGGTGGGTAGGTGAGGATCTAGGGTGGTGGGTATCCGAGGATCTAGAGTGGTGGGTAGCTGAGGATCTAGAGTGGTGGGTAGGTGAGGATCTAGAGTGGTGGGTAGGTGAGGATCTAGGGTGGTGGGTATCCGAGGATCTAGAGTGGTGGGTAGCTGAGGATCTAGAGTGGTGGGTAGGTGAGGATCTAGGGTGGTGGGTATCCGAGGATCTAGAGTGGTGGGTAGCTGAGGATCTAGAGTGGTGGGTAGGTGAGGATCTAGGGTGGTGGGTATCCGAGAATCTAGGGTGATGGGTAGCTGAGGATGTGGTGTGTATGTGTGTGTGGGAGGGCAGCTGAGGATGTGGTGTGTGGGGGAGGGTAGCTAAGGATATTGTGTGTGTGGGGAGGGTAGTTTAGGATGTGGTGTGTGTGTGTGGGGGGAGGGTAGCTTAGGATGTGATGTGTGTGGTTAAGGGCAGCTGAGGATGTGGTGTGTGGGGGAGGGCAGCTGAGGATATGGTGTGTGGGGAGAGGGTAGCTGAGGATGTGGTGTGTGTGGGGAGGGTAGCTGAACATGTGATGTGTGGGGAAGGGCAGCTGAGGACGTGGTGTGTGGGAATGGCAGCTGAGGATATCGTTTGTGTGGGGAGGAGGGTAGCTGAGGATGTGGTGTGTGTAGGGGAGGGTAGCTTAGGATGTGATGTGTGTGGGGGAGGGTAGCTGAGGATGTGGTTTGTGGGGGAGGGCAGATGAGGATATGGTGTGTGGAGGGGAGGGTAGCTGAGGATGTGGTGTGTGGGGGGGGAGGGCAGCTGAGGATAAAAGCTACCCACCCAACAAAACATCTACACACTAAACATCGAGTCGTCTAGGCTAACATTGACGTCGTGGGAACCCTACCTAGATGTCAGGACTATCCATAGCCAACATTGGTGGTAGGTGAGTAGAGACGACCTACAGGGGACTAGATACGACCATCTAGGAGAGAGAAAACTAGGTCACTAGATCACTAGGGGAGCGAGAGGTCTGCCTAGAACGGGGCAGCCATCCACACTGAAGCAGGAGGTGCCAGCCTGCCTCACAGGGCCGCTCTCAACACGGTGCCAACCACCATTTCACCAATTTCCAAACTTGGAACGGTAGACGTCACACGTCCCTGTCTCACGAACGATGCTCTGGGGGGGGACACAAACGTGTGGTTCACCCCCGTACATTTCGCGGTAAGTGCCTAGGAGCGTGTGTGGGTTGGTGCCAAGGGTATTAGCCAGGTGTGAGGTGGTGGTACAATGGATAGACATATCTGGACATGTAGTGGAGGCCGGGTGTGGAATGCCAGGTGTCGCTGGCATCAGGGCCACCCACAGGCGATGCAACAATCAATTGGAAGTGAGGCTGACCCATCCTGACTGGGCGACTTTAGGCGCACTCTTAAGCATCTAGAGTGGCTGTCATTGTCCATCTGTGTCTGTATTAAATGCATTGAATGTGTGCTGTGATTGGCGTGGTATTTTCTCTGTCAATAGAAAGGTGAAATTGTCTCCTGACGCGAGTCTTATTCAAATGATGACCTTACTCAGTGGAGCCTCTGGTCATCTGTTGTCTCCTAACGCGAGTCTTATTCAAATGATGACCTTACTCAGTGGAGCCTCTGGTCATCTGTTGTCTCCTGAAGCGAGTCTTATTCAAATGATAACCTTACTCAGTGGAGCCTCTGGTCATCTGTTGTCTCCTGACGCGAGTCTTATTCAAATGATGACCTTACTCAGTGGAGCCTCTGGTCATCTGTTGTCTCCTGACGCGAGTCTTACTTCAAATGATGACCTTACTCAGTGGAGCCTCTGGTCATCTGTTGTCTCCTGACGAGAGTCTTACTTCTTATAATGAAGCTACTCACTGGATCCTCTGGTCACTTGATAGATTCCTTCTGCTGGCACACCAGTCCATTCCTTTAAATTATTATATATCATATTTTAAATCTGCAATGGTAGCTTTTCTCACATTATATTTATATGCTGTGACGCTGTCTAATAATGGTTATTAGTGAGTGATATAACACTTGGCCATGTGTAAGATACTGAACTTTACGAATGATTAAGAAAAGTGTAAAGGTTTCAGAGGACGCTTTTAGGGGGGCATCATTTCACTTTATCTAGAACTTTATCAAGTCTGAGCAAAACATTACCCGAAGTTCACTCAAAGTTCACTTAACACTGCAGTGTGACCAAGTAAGTGAAGGTTGAACATATGCTATAATGAGTGACCTACAGACTTTCAAAGATTTTTCTCCGTAACTTTCCGTTTCCACCAACATTACCACAACTAGCTGTACTAACTTCCAAAGTTGATAGTCTATATACTGGGAACGTCGTAATAACTCCCTTGCTTACGTCTCTCGCACAAACTCCGTGATGTGTCAACTTGGGGGCCATGTGGAACCTATCACTCATAACCACCGGGGAAGTAGTGGAACCCGGCTCACAACTAGCCCGGTACTGCATGATTTTATCATCAGTCATGCATAACCACCGGGGAAGTATTGGAACCCGGCTCACAACTGGCCTGGTACTGCATGATTTTAACATCAGTCATGTATAAAGAGTGGCCCAACAAGCGGTCCAGTATTAGTTGTGGAACCTACTGGCCAGATGAGATAAACTTGCCCACAAGCTTATCTCAAAATTAAAACTTTCCCAGCATGTCGTACATTACCGCCCTCCAGATAACCTGCATGACCGCCCACGCACGAACCCACTCTGCCGCTTGCCGACCCACCAGAAAGCCCAGCCCACCAAGTAAATAACCCACCCACCGTCCTACCTAGTTATTATCGATCGTAACCCCACCTTAAATTTTTGATCAATATTCCGCTTGTTGGTGCAGCTGGGAGGCAGTCGTCTCCGAGGCCTTTTGTGAAGCCTTTCTTGTCTTGATAACACTACTGTCGTTACTGCTGCCATCACTGCTGCTGTTACTGCTGCCATCACTACTGTTGTTACTGCTGCCATCAATACTGCTGTTACTGCTGCCATCACTACTGCTGTTACTGCTGCCATCACTGCTGCTGTTACTGCTGCCATCACTACTGCTGTTACTGCTGCCATCACTGCTGCTGTTACTGCTGCCATCACTGCTGCTGTTACTGCTGCCATCACTACTGTTGTTACTGCTGCCATCAATACTGCTGTTACTGCTGCCATCACTACTGTTGTTACTGCTGCCATCAATACTACTGTTACTGCTGCCATCACTACTGCTGCCATCACTACTGCTGTTACTGCTGCCGTCACTACTGCTGTTACTGCTGCCATCACTGCTGCTGTTACTGCTGCCATCACTACTGTGTTACTGCTGCCATCATGCTGCTGTTACTGCTGCCATCACTACTGTTGTTACTGCTGCCATCATCTGCTGTTACTGCTGCCATCACTACTGATGTTACTGTTGCCATCACTGCTGTTTTGCTGCATCATTGCATCCATCACTACTGTGTTACTGCTGCCATCACTACTGCTGTTCTGCTGCCATCATGCTACTGCTCCATCACTACTGATGTTACTGTTGCCATCACTGCTGCTGTTACTGCTGCCATCACTGCTGCTGTTACTGCTGCCATCACTACTGTTGTTACTGCTGCCATCAATACTGCTGTTACTGCTGCCATCACTACTGATGTTACTGTTGCCATCCCTACTGTTGTTACTGCTGCCATCACTACTGCTGTTACTGCTGCCATCACTGATGCTGTTACTGCTGCCATCACTACTGATGTTACTGCTGCCATCACTACTGTTGTTACTGCTGCCATCACTACTGTTGTTACTGCTGACATCTCTACTGCTGTTACTGCTGCCATCACTACTGCTGTTACTGCTGTCATCATTACTGCTGTTACTCTTGCCATCACTACTGTTGTTACTCCTGCCATCACTACTGCTGTTACTACTGCCATCACTGCTGCTGTTACTGCTGTCATAACTACTGTTGTTACTGCTGCCATCACTGCTGCTGTTACTGATGCCATCACTGCTGCTGTTACTGCTGCCATCACTACTGATGTTACTGTTGCCATCACTGCTGCTGTTACTGCTGCCATCACTACTGATGTTACTGTTGCCATCACTGCTGCTGTTACTGCTGCCATCACTACTGATGTTACTGTTGCCATCCCTACTGTTGTTACTCGTGCCATCACTACTGCTGTTACTGCTGCCATCACTGATGCTGTTACTGCTGCCATCACTGCTGATGTTACTGCTGCCATCACTACTGTTGTTACTGCTGCCATCACTACTGTTGTTACTGCTGACATCACTACTGCTGTTACTGCTGCCATCACTGATACTGATCATTACTGCTTGCCATCACTACTGTTGTTACTGCTGCCATCACTACTGTTGTTACTGCTGACATCTCTACTGCTGTTACTGCTGCCATCACTACGTTTACTGCTGCATCATCTGCTGTTACTGCTGCCATCACTGCTTGTTATGCTGCCATCACTACTGCTGTTACTGCTGCCATCACTACTGTTGTTTCTGCTGCATCACTACTGTTGTTACTGCTGCCATCACTACTGCTGTTACTGCTGCCATCACTACTGTTGTTACTGCTGCATCACTACGCTGTTACTGTGCTATACTGCTGCCATCATCTGCTGTTACTGCTGCATCACTACTTGTTACTGCTGCATCACTACTGCTGTTACTGCTGCATCACTTGTGTTACTGCTGCATCACTATTGTTACTGTGCCATCATACTGCTTACTGCTCCATCATCTGCTGTTACTGCTGTCATCACTACTGCTGTTACTGTTGTCATCACTACTGCTGTTACTGCTGGCATCACTGCTGCTGTTACTGCTGCCATCACTATTGTTACTGCTGCCATCACTACTGCTGTTACTGCTGCCATCACTACTGTTGTTACTGCTGCCATCACTACTGCTGTTACTGTTGCCATCACTACTGCTGTTACTGCTGCCATCACTACTGCTGTTACTGCTGCCATCACTACTGTTGTTACTGCTGCCATCACTACTGTTACTGCTGCCATCACTACTGCTGTTACTGCTGCCATCACTACTGCTGTTACTGCTGCCATCACTACTGCTGTTACTGCTGCCATCACTACTGTTGTTACTGCTGCCATCACTACTGTTGTTACTGCTGCCATCACTTCTACTGTTACTGCTGTCATCACTACTACTGTTACTGTTGCCATCACTACTGCTTTTACTGTTGCCATCATTACTGCTGTTAGTGTTGCCATCAGCGCTGTTGTTACTGCTGCCATCACTACTGTAGTTACTGTTGCCATCACTACTGTTGTTAATGTTGCCATCACTACTGTTGTTACTGCTTCCATCACTACTGCTGTTACTGCTGCCATCACTACTGTTGTTGCTGCTGCTGTCACTACTGTTGTTGCTGCTGCTGTCACTACTGTTGTTGCTGCTGCTGTCACTACTGTTGTTGCTGCTGCCATCACTACTGTTGTTGCTGCTGCTGTCACTACTGTTGTTGCTGCTGCTGTCACTACTGTTGTTGCTGCTGCTGTCACTACTGATTTTACTGCTGCCATTACTACTGTTGTTACTGCTGCCATCAATACTGCTGTTACTGCTGCCATCACTACTGCTGTTACTGCTGCCATCACTGCTGCTGTTACTGCTGCCATCACTGCTGCTGTTACTGCTGCCATCACTGCTGCTGTTACTGCTGCCATCACTGCTGCTGTTACTGCTGCCACCACTACTGTTGTTACTGCTGCCATCAATACTGCTGTTACTGCTGCCATCACTACTGTTGTTACTGCTGCCATCAATACTGCTGTTACTGCTGCCATCACTACTGCTGCCATCACTACTGCTGTTACTGCTGCCGTCACTGCTGCTGTTGCTGCTGCCATCACTGCTGCTGTTACTGCTGCCATCACTACTGTTGTTACTGCTGCCATCAATACTGCTGTTACTGCTGCCATCACTACTGTTGTTACTGCAATCACTTTCTTACATTTGCCATCTAC